>VYZP01000018.1:0-31550 GCA_013400635.1 Hypocryptadius cinnamomeus
AAACAAAAAGCAAGAGCAAAGCAGGAGCAAGGCAGAAGCAAGAGCAAGAGCAAGGCAAAAAGCAAAGCAAAAAGCAAAAGCCACACCATGTACTGCCCTGTCACTGTGTCCTGTCAGCCAGGAGCAGGGAGCAGGCTGATAACAAACCCAAAGAAAACTTCACTTTTCTGAGCCAGACTTGAAGGCACAGAACAAAATATCCAGCATAAACAGAACACATGATTGGGGATACAAGCATCATAATGTCACCCTAGGACAAGCATCTGTCTGCAAGGAAGTGTTAACCTGCACCTGTATTTGATTTCAAATAGAATGTATATTTGAAATCAAATACAGGTGCAGGTTAACACTTCCTTGCAGACAAACTCCACCTCACATTCTCCAGCTATCCCTGCACATCCATTTGAAGGGATGGGAGAAAGACAGGGCACATTGTTGAGCTAAAGCCACTAGAGCCAGGACATCACCTTTCTGCTGCAGTGTGATGTGTGCATCAGAGGAATCCAAGGTGGTCCCATTCTCTTCAGATCCACCTCTCTCCTAACAGTGTGGTGAGAAACTTTCTGTGCAGACATGCTCCACAGCCTCCCACAGCAGTGACAGCTCTGCCACTGCCTGTGGCCCCACTCCTGTGACACATGCCAGCTCCCCAGCCAGCCCAGCAGACAAGAAGGGATTTGGTGCAGACAGCCTCAAACAGCCTCGGGCCCCAGGCACCCTCACCCGCTGTGGGGATGCCAGGTCTGCCAAGGACACGGATGCTGGATGCTGGATCCTGGATGCTGGATGCTGGATTCTGGATCCTGGATGCTGGATTCTGGATGCTGGCTCAGCCTCTCCTGCTGTGACACACACCAGCCTGACAGGGCTCCCTCTGGAGCTCAGCCCACAGGTGATTGTGAAACCTCTGCACAGTTAAGCTTTAAAGACTTTCAGTTCAGAGCTATCTTAACATTCCGAGTGCAAAGGAGGTCTTGCTGCTCTGGCACTGGCGACACTTCCATTTCAAGCACTTAATTTCATTACCGAGCCTAGCCCAAGGGTCTTTTCCTCTGTATTCTCTGCCTTGCAAGGATTGATCTGAGATCTACCTTCCTATCTCCTAGTAAATGTAATTGAGGTTTGAAACAACCAGGTTTAGCCTATTTAGAAGCATTAATGTTCTGTGAGGATGGAAGCTCCATTACTTTAACATCCCACAGCTGAAATTCCCTTGTAGCTGTTTATTGACCTATAAAGATGTGACATAAATGCATCCTTGACATGAAGAAAATGGTGAGGCAGGTATGACATTTCTCCCCCAGGCGGCTACTGGAGCTTCAATTATCTTATCTGCAGGAAAAGTGGCTACAGAAACCTAATCACTGCTTCATTTACTTACAGCCAGCCAAAACCAGACCACTCAGCAAGTGTACCTGGCACCCTGTCCCTGAATACTTCCCCACCAAGGGCTTGAAGTGATTATCAGATGTGCTAACAACCTTTGCACCACTAAGAAGGGAATAATCAGGTTGCATGGTCATTTCTGACAAACTGGTATAATTTTGTTACCAAGAAATTCTGCTACAAAATAAAACATTTGGGGGAAAAACCCATACCACCACTGCCACCAAAACCACTGGCCCTAGAAAATCAATAATGTTTCTTTTGGGCCTGAACTAACTTGCAATCTAATACACTATACAAACCCTGACATGAACGCAGAGATTATATTGATCAGCCAAATTGGAAAGGGTAATAGAAACAGGGGAATTAACATTTGGGTAGTAGTTAAAGCAAAGAGCTGTAGGAGAAAGCAGAGACATAGAGACACACTCCCTCCCCCTTACATATCCCTCTTCTAATTACATTTAGCTAATCCGTTCAATTAACATTGATGAATTTTATGATGAAAAGCATAATGAATCCATTAAACACAAAACAAGTATTGGCATAAATCCTTTTCACCCCAGGAAGTGAATTATATCAGAAGAGCTACAGTAATTTACTAATAAAGTGATCTAATGATGAAAAGGAGCCATTCATTTTGTGGCCAGTTAAGATTCAGGCTGGCAGGGGCTGGATCCTTCGGATCTGATGGTGATGCTGAGGGACTTGCTCCACTCCCAAGCTGCAGTGATTGGAAGCAGAATTGGGCCAACTGCCCATGTCACTCACTGGTACATAATAATAAATAATAATAATAATAATAATAATAATAATAATAATAATGATGATGATGATGATGATGATGATGATGTTACACCGACACTGTCAGGATTTTTCATCTCCCTGCTCCTGCCAGACTCTTATATAAATAGCCAATTTGTTAAGCAGTTAGTCACTGCTTTATAATTCATAGCCTCTCATGGAAGTTTTAATGAGAAACCACAAAAGCAGTAAGAGGGAAGTAGGGGCTGAGACAACTATTTATAAGGCAGCAAATATCCTGATAGAACAGTCTCATCTTGTGACGTGTGTGTTACATTTCTATCATGTGCACGCTAAATTTATATGTCATGCATTTCCTTAACAAGACTATTCACACAACTATGATAAATAGGGCCATAATCTGTGGTGATTTCCATCCTTCTGTATGCCAGCAGAAGTCTCTTAGCAACCGTTGTTAGGGGCAACACCAGCATCCAGCATCTTTTCGTGGAATTCAGCGGCAACCAAGCTTCCACCGGCTTACGATGGAGGCTCCAGCTATACCTCAAAGAAAACAGAGCCTCCCTTCCCCCTTCCACCAATCCATCCTACTGAGAGACACTCACTGCACAGTGTGAGGCTCAGCAATTATTAGAAATTATCAATTTAGCAAAATCCAAGTGGCTGTTCTGGACATGATGTGTATCTCTTCTCCTTTCAGGCTACAAGGCTATTAGCTTGTTCTCCAGGATCACAACAGCCTTGTCCTCTCCCCAGCCTGCTTAAAATTCACAGCAGTGTCTTTAAATGAGGCTAGGGAACCTCTGAAATGTGCTACAAAGAAATCCCTTTACCAGTCCCCTGTTGAAATGTGTCAGGGATGCACTTCCAGAGCCATGTGCCATGTGTCTGCCTGTAAGGTTGCAGCCATGATCTTAATGCTCCTTTAATATTTTATTCTGACTGTAGCCTAATGCCATCTAATTGCTGAGCATCCCCCACAAGAGGGGTTGCTACAATTCATCTGTTTTTCCAGGATGCCATTTTCATTTTCAGTGGGAACACAGACAGTCCTTCTGAATCAGGACTCTCCAGATCGTGCCAGAATGCTGAAGAGTCTTCTGGATTAAAGGAGAAAAAAACCCAAACAGGTAAAATCCAACCCAAAAAGTGATGGGGGTTTTATTCCAATGAAGCCAAAGTGTGTTTTGAGCACCGCCAGCTTTAATGATGACATCTGTGATATGGGCTGAGAAGGGCATTGGGCTGCCTCTTCCCTGGGGATTATATGAATATTTCATCTCAAATCAATTACTGAGTTCTATTCCCACTGCTCCCCTTAAGGCTGTCAGCCAACTCACGTTAAACCTCCTATTCTGAGGCAGTTGACATCTCAGCCTTAAAGCAAATCCAAAAACCACAGATACGAAGCCCTCTCTGGTCTGAAATTTGGCATCAGAAGGGCTTACCCTGAAATGACATCATAATGTTTCAATGAATGGAAAACTTTTATTCTTTTAAAAAATTCCCAGCAATTTTCACATATACATTTTCTCTCATTTGCATTTAAATTACTTCATTAGGTGCTGTGCCATTTTCCTTGTGTTTTATTTGTCTTCCAGGAATAATTTCTTCCCTCTCTCTTTCAAACTTGCAAATTTGGCAAGTTTCACCCAAGCTCTATGTTGGAGCAATATTTAGATTCAAACCAAAAGAGCCAGGACTGTCAAAGTTGTGGCAACATTCTCTTCATTGCAAGCAGTTGCACAGCTGTCAGATCAGTACAACAGTTGAAATATTATTTGCCATAATACTTAGGCACCACTGGTTGATTTATGGATCTTATGTCAGACTTAGATTTGAATTTCCTTGTTTATCCTACAGTTGAATCATTGCCTTGTTGCTCCCTCCCATGAGAACTGGTCAGGAATTTCAAGCTTATATTTGCCAGACAAGGGATTATTCTGCTGTGCTTGGAATTAGCACCACTTGCTCAGCCTTGTTTGATTAAATATCCTTCTGTATCTCTCAGCCTTCAGTCCTGATCAGATCCTTAGGATACAGCAGTGAGCGTAAAATCCCCTCTTCACAACTTTCAGACTTTTTGGCAAGAAAATTCTCAACTTCTTTTAGAGCACAGACACTATGGGCTAAGCCTGAGCCAGTTCCTTGACCCTTACTCATAGCCAGCGAAACAAATGAGAGCCACCACTCACCCCTGGGATGAGCTGGATTTGAAGGGACATTCTGACATCCAGGTGTCAAAATTTAGACAAAACTCTCCACCTTTACTGCTAAGAGAAAAAGTAAGACTATGAAGTAGAAGAAGAAAAAAATCTCAGGTGTATTGTGACATTCTACAAGCAATTTCATGTCAGACACAGCCATCTGGAAAATGGGCAAGTCCTTCTTTTCTTACAGTGCTTTGCTTCACTTAAAAATTAAAAAAAAAAAAAAGTCTTTTGGATGCCCCTGTTCATCCCATCTCTGGGCAGATCTCCTCTGGAAAGGATTTCCATATAATGCTCTCACAGACCCCTGGACTGAGCTCAGCCCCTTACAGTAAGGCAGGCCCGTGTGTAAAAGAGGGCGAGGAATTGCCCAAGAAAGAACATATTGTTTCAGCAGGACACTAAAAACCATCAAATTGTGAGGTGATGGGAATGGCAGAAGCAATGCATTAACCCCTTTTCTCCTGAGCACTGTGAGCAAGTGAAAGGAGCAGGGAAAGGCATGGTCTCCACTTCAGAGAGATCTGACACCCGGTTGTTTATAGGGTGATCACAGATTTGTTCCACCTTAATAGCAAGGCAATTCAAGTCCTGTGGAAAGAATGCAGTGGAAAGAAGAAAAAGTAAAAAATCAAGCAGGGAGAGAGGAATGAAAAAGGAAAAAAAAGTAGGTCTAAGAAAGACTACAGTTCATGAAAAAAAATCTCTTATCAACACAATGACATGGTGAAAGACAGAGATAATAAATGGCAAAGGAGCTCAGCAAAGAAAGAGGCATTTAACCAACTTTGCAGTGTGGTGCCCTATCTCAGTTGCATGAGGCTGCTTCATCCCAGCATCCAGGCCACAGAACCTTGTCTCTGGATGTCAACAGGATCCTCAGGGGTTTTTAATTTCATTTACTTTTAATTGCTCTTGGCAATTAGGCACACCTACAGATTGAATTAAACTTTAAGGATGGTTTCTCTGATGTTTCATAAGTTTGAGAAGACAGTAATTAATAGAGCAAATATTAGACTTACAAGTGCCCTCAGTGCTAACTGATACCACCTCTGGTATCTTTTTAATGTGAATGTTCATTTTACAAGGCCATGCACACTCACAGATGTATTTGAATTCTTGCATTGGATATGAAGAAGCAGCCTTCAGGAAAATCCTAGTTGTAGGTTTGCATTAGCTGTAGAACAGACACAATTTCTTTTGTGACTGGAACTAATGCAATCTGCAAGAAAATCAATGCAGGTTCACAGGGAAATAACCAGAGAGTCAGCAGAGCATAGTGCAGTCTAACAGAGACATGCTCTGCTAACACTGAAACATGCTCAGTAGTCATGCTTTTGATCTTGCTTCCTTCATATTACAGCCAAGCCTTCCAGACTACCAGGAGTGCATCACACAGCTTCCAAACATATCAATCTTGCACTCACTTCTACTGTCTGCCCTGGTATTTGCATTATGAAGACTGATCTGATTATTCAGTGCTGGTTCCAGAAGTGAGTGCTCTCCACGCTCACTTGGATTACCAATGTGAAAAACATAGTGGCAGGACTAGAGACTAATTATTTTTAAATGGATTTTTTTTTCTCTTTTACAAAGGTGCTGGCTCTATTTACTCCATGCCTCTGATCAAAGATGCATTAAAGCATCTTCCTATCTGCAAATGAGAACTTCATTCAGGCATGGTGTTTGTGTGTGAGTCCTAGTGCTTCTTTTTCTTCTCATTTCTAATGCAGTATTGAGTTGTTTGGCTTTTTGTTTGGGGGTTTACATTTTATTTTATTTTATTTTTAAAAAGGCTCTAAAGCAATCATGCTTTATGATGCCAAATCAGTTTGGAACAAGGAAAATGTAACAGGTCCTAAATCATCAGGGCAATGCTAGAAAAAATTTATGTCCCAGAAGAGGATAATAAAAAAAAAAAAGTGAAAATAAATAGTGAAGGAATTCCACATTTTATTTATATGCATCATTGCAGAGCTAAACACAGTGCTGGAAAGATGTAAAAATGGAGCAATGCACAGAGAGGAAGATTGACTGTACCCAGAAATAAAAAGTATATCTGACACAAAGGGATTCCCTTTGCATGTGGGGCCATGTGGCTGTTGGTGTGAAAAGCCCAAAAATAGAAAATGCATCACTTTCAAATTGTTTATATTTGTGCCAATCTGTAAAACACAATATGTGAAAATCTGCTGCTTTATTTGGTGAATGAAGAAGCCACAGCAAACATTTGGTATAAAGGGATACTTGTAAAGGAATAGGTTTTACCTAGGACCACCATAGAGATATACATTATTAATATATGTCTATATGTATATTTAGATATATACATTATTAAGAGTGTTGTCCCCTGTTAGCTGGAAAATCATTTCCAGCTTGCTAATGATTTTTTTGGGGTTTATAATTCAGGCTGAAATTTTCCATCTGGATGATTATTCCTTTCTCCTCCTAAATTCAGGTAAAAGCTGGTGTTGTTCATTATGGTGAGATTGTTAGGCAGTGGGGGAGGTGGAGTGAAGGCATTTTTCAACCCTTGCAGCAATCTGCAGAGCTGTACAAATCTCAGGCCATGTGGCACCTACTTGAGAGTCATCAAGGATCATCTGTGCACCATAATCCCACTGCAGAGTTTTGCTCTCCCATGGAGAGCTGCCCACTCAGTTAAACTGTGAATGCTGGCAAAAAATATAGCATTTACCTGGCACAGGCTCCCGTGGGGTCACTGCTGGATTTGGGCACAGCCCTGCTCTCTGTGGGGTCCTCCAAGGGTTGTGGGTGGATCTCTGCTCTGGCACCTGGAGCAGCTCCTGTCCCTCCTGGTCTGACCTGGGTGTCTGCAGGGCTGTTCCTTTCACATATTCTCACTCCCCAGCCCAGCTGCAGTTACTTTTCCCCCTTCTTAACCATGATATGCCAGAGGAGCTGTCTCTGCTGCTGATAGGCTCAGCCTTGCCCAGTGCTTGGTTCATCTTGGAGCTGGCTGACTTTGGCTCTGTTGGACATAGGGAGAGCTTCCAGCAGCTTCTCACAGAAGCCACCCCTGTACCCCCCTGCTACCAAAACCTTGCCACACAGACCCAGCACAGAAGCAAACACCCCCAGGGCAGTGTGACAGCAGGACACAACCATGCAGGCTGGCTGCTGCAGTTGCACAAAGAAGCTCGAAGAATTTCCTAACTTCCAAGGGAGTGACTGTGCTGCTTAATAATATTAATTCCTTTTTTTTTTTCCTTTTTCCTAATTGCTTTATTAAAAGTCAAACAGCAAGGGAGTTTCTTGAGGCAACAGGAAAATCTCTCAGAAAAATCTCCCAGGATTTGCTGTGGGAAGCTGTATTTAATACTGTGATTGCTGATGTGTGATAAAGGGTCAAGAGCAGGGCAAGAACCAGTGAAGTGGCTCCTGGTGCAGAGGACTTGCTGCCATGTGCCTGTGCTCACATTTGGTGTCTGGGACAGCTGCAGCAGCAGACTGGAGCAGGCATTTGAGGGTGTGGATGTACCACAATATGCACTGAACCCAAAGCTCCTTGGCTTGGTGAGAGAGCCACAGCAACGAGGGCTGCTCCAAAGGGATCCCGTGTTAGGCCCTCAGCACTCACATCCCTGCAGCACCAAGTGATGGGTCTGGACTTCTCAAAACCACAAAACATGAGGGGTTTCTTTAACTGTGAAGGGCAAGTGGAGAAACACTTGGCAAGATTAGTACAAAACAAAAGTGGAGGCTAACACGGCCACCCAACTCCCCTTACCCCTGAGGTCTCACTAGCAAGGTGCAGAGTGGAGGAGCCCTTATCCTGTGAGAGCAGAACATGACAGGCTGATCAATTCCTCACAGCAGCACCAAGAACTGCAGTGAAGATGAAGCTGACACTGAGCACTGTAATATAAGAAAAAAAAAACCCAAAAAAACAGATTGTTTTTTTTTTTCCCCCTCCAGTTAGAACTACAGTTGAGTAAGCAGTTTGTAAAGTAAAATAAAACAAGAACTGAGGTCCATCAGACCTCACCAGAGCAGCCTGCTCCAGGATATTTGGATTATGGACACCGCATAGCAGGTTCACTGTCAGCTCAGCATCCCCTCAGGCTTGATACATGTATGAGCAAGTGGTCAGTGTGCAGATATCTTCTGTCATCTTTCTCATTTTGGGCACCAACCATGATCAATAGTGATGTATTGAGGGCATGAGTGTTTATTTCCCTGGCAGCGCAGAAGAGTCAGATTTGAGTCCCAAACAGGATAAATTTCCTCTCACAGAATTACCCGAGAAAACTTTAAACCAGGGACAGATGGAAGATGATATCAGCAAGTCCAGTTGCATAAATATCTACCAGGTCTATAACTGGGAGGGATTTATGTCTCCTATGAGATCCCACAGTCTTGTTATTATCAGTACAAAACGGGTCAGCACCAGCCAGTCAAGCTTTGAACTTGACCTGTATTACACCTTTCACAGCAGAGCAGCCATAACCTTCAATCAGCAACACCTGGGCTTATAGGAAAGGGAAAAATAACTGATTTTAGTTCTCACCCATGGGATAGATAAGGTGCACTAAAGCACATAGAAATCACAAGCCCAATAAAGAAACAGATATAGGAGCAAGCAGATACAGATGTCCTTTATTTGCCACAGTATTTTGAGTAAACTCGTTTGCACAGCTGACACTGCAGCCTGAAGATGGTGGCAGCTGCTAATTTGGGTCCTGGTCACCAAACTGGAAGCCTTCATCCCCAAGGAAAGAAGCAAAACCTGTTCTCTGTGACACACAGCCACAGTCTCCTTGCCAACAGCACGGACAGGCAGCACGGCTGTGCTGAAGGGTCTCATCCTGTGGGCCACAGCCTGGATGGGAATCCAGGCAGCTCCTGCCATTCACAGGAGCTCCCAACAAACACACACATCTGTCTCCCTGGCTGAGGCTGTAAATTCTGCCATGAAATACAGATGACCTTTAGCAAATGTGTCTTCTCTGTATCCATAACGTCAGTCACAGGAATCCTCTGCTGGGTTGTGGGATCGTGTTGGTCTCCAGCTATTACAGTAATAAACGTGATTAATTGCAGCTATAAAAAGCAATTTCATTCTGGCTGCTAACCTCATAAAAGAAAAAAAAATTAAATAAACCAAAGAATGAACTGCAGTATGACATTTTTACATCTTATTGGTTTATCTCCTGGCTTTGGACTGTGACTCTGATGGCTTGTGATGGGAATGACATTTGCTTTGCATGGTCAGTATTTGCCATCACTGCTCTGCAGGATGGAGGTGCCACAGATACTTTCCCTTACAAGGAGGAGCTGCATCTCTCTAAGACTGTTTTAGCCATTAACAAATATTGGTGACTTAACCATTTTGTTATGTACCAGAGAAAACAGGAGTCCTTTGCCGAATCATGTAAAAGCCAACCTTGCAACTTCACGTGATAAGCAACCTCTGCTGAATGAGTGGAGTTGTGTGGCAGGGCTGAAATTAATGCTGAATTTACTTCATCTGAAACATAGGCTTTTTAGAGGAATCTGTTGCTGAGGCTCAGAGTATATAATGTCATGAAAATACATCTGATAGGAACTTCTTGGAGAACACAGCCCTGTGTAAAGTCCAGTTGCCAGAAAACTTCAACTAAACTGAACATAAAAAATGTTCATGCTATTTTTTCTTTGTAGCCTTTTAATCATCAACAGAACATGATTTATCTCTTTGATCATCTTGAAGAATTCACTTAACATAAATGATTTTACTGAAGGGTTTTTTGATTTAGCAGAAAATTCTGTAACAATATCCAGTGGCTGAAAGCTGAGGCTTGCAACATAAATCAAGATGCATATTTTTAACAAGAATATTTAGCTATTGGAGCAATTTGCCCAAGGATGAAGTGGCTTCTCCAATATCTATGGCCTTTAAACAGCATTTGATTTTTTTGAAGGATTTGACACTTCAATGTCCAATGTTCAGAGTGAAGACAGGATCTGGATGCTAATGTGTATGAGTTATGCTGGAGTAATTTCCCATGACCTATGTGTCTTTTCACTGAAAACAGAATTTTCCCCATACTTTTTGTAGTCTTTATAGCTCCATTTAGTAATCCTGTATTGTATTCTTTTAACTTTCCAAACAAAGCTGTACTTATCATGTCTTAAATTAAAGGGAAACTTCAATAAATACTTCATACAAATATTCACAGCTGCATAAATCAACTCAAAGAGATGATTGGGTGTTTATCAGCAAGAAAACAGAAGCTGTAGGAGAATTCTTTGTACCTTCATTTCTTTGTGCTTCTCTTGTAAAACATTAAGGATGTCCTAGGATGTGGAGTAATTAGGCAGATAGTTTATTACAGCCAAGTAAAAGCCACATACTCCTTCTTCTCTGGACAGCTTGTAACTCACCATTTATTTCCTCACTACAAGGGGTTTATCTGTAAAAGCTGCATTGCCCTGATATGGAAGTTGTAAAAATATTTAAATATCAGAATTTATTCTGATTCTGGCTCTTTGAGTCAGGGGGGTTGAAGCCTGCATTGTGCCTCCCCAGCCTGGAGCTGTGCTCAGCCCTGCACACAGCCCCCGGCTCCAATGAGGGGTCTCACACTTTTGCCCCATCCCACACTGATCCCTTTTCTCTCTCATCCTTCTCTTGACAGTCCTGAAGGGCTTTCAAAGCCTTCAAGAACGTCACATCTCTTCACTCAAAGAGCTCAAAATCTGTGGAAATAACTAATCATTCTTAGGGAAACTTTTTTTTTTAGCAATAATTTGGCCCCATAAAAAACACCTTTAAAAAGAAAAAACCCTGAAACAAAACCCCAAAAGAAACAAAGAATTATTTCAAGGGGCCTTTCAAATTACTGTAGTCCAAAATGTGGTTTTTTTTATGTAGACTTTCCCATTTCTTCCCCCCAAGTGCTTAGAAATTCAAAACCAGTGTGCCAAGGTGGCTTCCTATTTTCATGCTTTCTCATGTCCCTGTTTTCAGGCTGTGCTGCTATTTGACTTTCTTCAGCCTTTACCAATGCTTGTCAGCTTGTGAGCATTAAAAACAACTCTAAGCACAGAATGACCCATTCTTCACAGTGTATGACAACTCCTGCATTACCTCCCTACAGTAAAACAGCTTCATTCCAACAGATGGACTGTGGTCTTGTCTTTTTACCTCAGTCTCCTCAGGGTAATTGAGAAGTGGAGTCGATTAAGACACAGGGCTAAGATAGATGTTGATTTTGGACCCTGTTTATATCATAGTGACCTCACACCTCAATTATTTATCTGTGCTATGGCAGTATTTAGGAGCAGCTGGCATGGAGCAGCTGCCATGCTGCTACAACACCAGGAAGACTCCTTTTTGGTGTCTTTCCTCAGTCAAAGGATTTACAGCCTCAGACAGACAGGCAGGCAGAGTGGAGGAAGCAAGAGACAGATAAGCCATTTTCCAGCAGAGAGCTGCCAGAACTGCCAGCTGTCCTGTGTCAGCCCACAGCACAAGTCCCACTTCACCTGGCACTGCCAGGTCACCAAGGCACGCTGAGTCTGTGCATCCCACCTCCACCAGGCACAGCCGCTCCCTCCAAAGCAGTTTGATGAACTGCCAGGACTTTTTGCCAGGGGAATGAGAGCTTTCAGACCTGGAGGCTGTTTCTTCTCATTAGGAAAAGCAAGGACATAGCTTCCTAAGCCCCCAATGCACCTGTGTACCTGAGGTGTCCCTCCTGCAGCCAAGTGATATGAGGGCTGCTCTCCACCTCCCGCCACAGGCTGTGCCACTGCCACCTCTCTGCTGCCAGGAGTGAGGGCTGTGGAGAATCAGGGAGCCCCAGAAGCACTGGGAAGGACACCTGGGACACATCTGGGATCTCCACTGCTCTTCAGGCAGCAGGGAGGATGAGTGAGGCAGGGAGGACGATGAGGAAAAGCAGGGAGGATGAGGTCAGGCTCATCCTTAACCTCAACCACCCAGGCTGAGCTGGAAGCAGCAGCCAAGCCGTGGTCTTTCCAAACCCAGATGTGAACAAGTCTCTGTAGGAAGTGCATTTGTTGCTCTTGTTTGGTGGGGGATGGTGAGCACAAAGCAAGTGTATACAACAGTGTATATATGAATATTTCTCCCCCACTCTCCAGACAGCTGAAGTGGAGCACACTAAGAATTGCTGTGTTAGGGTCTCTGTAAAGTGTCAGTCACTGCTTGGGGAAGGTCACTGTCACTGAAGCAGCTGGTTGGATCCCCTGCATGGTTGTGCTGTTCTGCATGGAGGGAAGTTCTAGCCACAAAGAAGGAATTGCACTTTCCAAGGCCTTTCCAATGAGGAGCTGCTCATCATTTTCCTTGTCGATACCTGCCTCTGCAATTTACTCCACACAGGATCACTGCCAGCTTCATTTTCTTTGCTTTTACATCCATGCAACTGGGAAAACAGCTTCAGTACAAAAGGCAACTGTGTAAAGACAGAACAGAAAGGTTACTAAAGGCGAGAGCAGGTTTTGAATAGGCTCCACCTTAGAAACCTTTCTGGCTGTATTGCTGGAATATTGCTGCATTTATTTTTTTTAAAGATTTCTTTTTTCCACCCAGTTTATTCCACCTGAATTCTGATCAGGTTGTGCTTGCTCTAATGCAAACTAATAAGGAAGATTTCAGTCTCTGTAGCAGAACAATTTGGCAGTAGGGGACAGGGCAGGTTGCTCTGACAGATGCAAATATTTACACCAGACAGCAAACATGTCACAGGGTCGAGCAGCAGAGCAGCTGCCACACCAGCATAAAGCCACATAATGTTCTCCTTGGCTCCAGGTTCACATAATTGATTGAATCAGCAGATAATCAGTTACACTAAACACCCACTAAATCTTCTCTTTGTCAGTGAAGATGCAGCTTCTTATAGAGAGGGGCATTTGAAGGATGAGACAAAGCTATTTCCCAGAGTCATGTGTAAACACAAATGTAATTATTTAAAATGTGCATTGCACACATTTAAACCAGCCCCTGTGGCCTATGGCATCACCCAGGGTACTTATAGCTCAATTTTCTCCACAAATTTCATTGAAGAGAAAACAATTTTGCAGCACAAGGTTGGAAATGGATGTTCCCAGCTGAGACTCCTCATCCAAACTGGCTGCCCGGGCTCCCTGTTCTCTTAATGGAAACAGGAGTGTTGAGGTCATGAACCACCTCATCCTATTTTAGCTAAATTGGGAGGAGATGAGTCAGGTCCTCAAAACATCTGTTTCTCTCCTCTGGTAATACAAGGTGTTGAGACAACTAGCACACATGCAAGCACATATACTGTAGAGACTACACAAGGTCAGATGTTTTCCCTGCTCAGCATCCAAATGAGCCTCCCTAGGCACTGGTAACAAAAACCTACCAAGTTGTCAGCTTTGTTCAGAATACTGAGCTTTTGTAGAAACCTGTCTTCCTTCTTAACTCATTTTCCAAGTCTTCCAAGTCTCATCTCACCTGGTTGTCCAAGTTGTCCAAGCTGATGACTCTCTAAGCCATCAACTCACCTGGTTGTCCAAGTTTCTGCTCTTTTCTAGCCCACATTTCTGCTAAAAAATATCACCCCCATACTAAACCCCTGAATGTATTTCATAAGCCTTCATCCTGGCTTACATATCCCCAAGAATTTGTTCCTGCCATGCTGTCCATAGCAATACTTGTTGATTTGTCAGGGGAAAAAAAATAATTTTCATTGTTGTTTTTCTTTCTTGACAGCTGCCAAGCAGCAGACAACTTGTGGTCCTGTGGCTTGAGACTCCTAGGGCACAAAACAGTACTTAATGGACACCTGGAAGACTTTCAAGAACCTTATAACACACAGAAAACATATGCTAATGACCAGCCCAAGGCTTACTGTAAAGCTGATGAATCCAGACCAGTTTCCAGAAGGCTGTACAGACACCTGGCTTCAGCAGTTTTGCTCTGACACTTTTTGGGAGATGCTTCTTCAGAAGAAGGCATTGAGTCAAATGGCACATTTGGGGCACTCCCAGACAAAGATACTACTTTTCTTCCAGCTCTGGAGCTTACTTAAACGCTGGGATTTTGTTTCACCTCCTGAAATAGCTCTGCCTTAATTGTAAAAATGGAGCACAGAAAACTCCTTCAAAATGAACAGACTCCTGAGAGGGAAGGATTGGTGAGAGGACTGTGGGATTCTTCCAGGCTGGAGAAGGGTGCTGAATTTGAACTTTGAATGCTGATCAAGGAGATCACATCCATGCAGAGCCATGCACTTGTACCCATAAGCTTTCCTTTATATTCATGCATACACCCCAGTCTTCACTCCTCTTCAGTGTTTGTCTCCGTCTGTTGAAGAGAAATATTCCTCTGAAAGCCAATATCTATGTGAGCTCAGATGGAAGGAAAAGGGGATGAAAGACTCCCACTTTGCAAGTTCACAGATAACAGGAGGCCTAAAGGTTGCTTTGAACCTGTATCTCTGTCTCCACAACTGTTTGCCTTACCTTCAAAATCTCCTACAATAAGAAAAACACACTGAGATCAGCTGAGGGTGTTTCAGTGATACTGAGGCAAATCTGTGGTTAGAGTTTGGAGGACAGTTTTGCAGGATGCTGTTCCCCTTTAAAATACAACAGCCTGCCCATTTTTGATGAAAGTTTCCTCCTTGGAGAGCTAAGGGATGAAAAACAATCCAAACTGTGCAGTCCCTTGTGGTGCTTTAGTGGGAGAGAGTGGCAGCTGATGCTGGCCTATGTTTTCCTTTTGCTGCTTAATCATTTGAGTGTTTCCAGCAGGAACAATAGTGTAAAAGGACACCATGCTTAAAAAAGATAAACTCCAGAGTTTAAACATAAATAAGTCACAAGAAAAGGAGCTTATTTCAAATTCATATAGAAGTAAATGAAAGGTACAAAATCTGCCTTTATGCAGTAGTTTCACATCTCTATCAGGTGTAAAACCCCAGTGACTTCAATGGAATTGAAGAGATAGATTTGGTTCCACGTATTTGCCCCAAAGAAATAGGCTGTCCTTGGGGAAGTGATAACAGCTCTGATGTGCACAGTGGGGAAGGGTTGGTACCTTCTGTGTGAATGAACCAAGCCACATGATGTATTAAAGGTGCAGGAGAGAACTCTGCAAGAGGCAGGTTTGCAGGGGGATGCTCCATTTCACAGGAGCACTTTGCATTCAACACCAGCTGAGAGCTACTCCCATCACCTGCCTCCCTATTCCTGCTGCACCTGGAGAGGAAACAAGGACACCTAAAATTGAACAGTCTGTCTGCAAAACTGAGTCTGGGGCTCAAATGATTCCAACTTCTGCTCCAGATCTGCTCCTGGTGGGAGGCTGAGACCACACTGGGACCACAGAGCTGGAGAGTCAAATTGCTCTGGAAAAACACTGGGAGAGCATTGAGTAAGGCCAGACTTCCAGTGTTTTTCCAGAGCAATTTGACTACTCACTCACTTTCTCTGTATTGTCACCCACCTTTCACATGCTCATCTTTTTCTGCTGGTAAGCTATTTCACTTAACTTTCCTATTCTTTGGTTTGGTGTTTCACTTTGGGGGGTGTCCAAGACACAGAAGGCAATTTTGGCTTTCATTTTCAGTACTTGATATTTAAGGATTTGCTGAGAGCTTTAGTTGTAGTTGACCAAGCCATTTTAGGGGAAATGGTAAAGGCAAATGTGTAATGTGTATTTTGCAGCACATGGAAGCTATAGCTGGGATATTTGTGTACAGGATTCATGCAGAGGATAGAGCAACTCTTTCTGCAACAGGCTTGCAAAATAAGCTAACAAATGCTGAGAAAAAGGAACCAACTGATGTAACTTAGACAAAGACCATACAGGCATCCAGTGGAAGAAACAGGATGCAAGCCCCATTCCTGCATCCTCAGCATAAGATCATCCCTTTTCCAGCAGGATCCTCAGATAAAGCATTGCTGATCTTGTAGCTTTGTCCAGAATTGCAAGTCTAGTGGCAAACCATGGAACTGCAAAAACCTGCCAAAAGCAATCTTCTGCTGAGTCTAGGTCTGAAGTTCATCAGATGGCTTCAGATAACAGAAGGAAAAAGCTAATTCTTGCTGGGGAAAATGTATTTTAGACTGAGGGCTTTGGAAAAACAGAAACCTACTGTACAGCAGAAGGAGGATTTGGGTATTGAGTTTAGGCTCTGAATAAGTAAAATTGCCTCCCAGGAGAATTAAAGTTGGAGTGTCTCTCTCCACTTCACCTTCTAAGACTCCTCTGACTCCATTTCACTGCTTGAAAAGAGTTAAGTCTTTACTTAGCTCATAATGAAAACCACAGGTGAGAGAGGGAAAAGAATCTGCACTTATTTCCCTACTATATTAAGGAGTGAAAGAGTTGTGTAAAGTGAAGCACCTAAATCTGCTTGAAGAGTGGAATCAACAACAAAATGAGAGGTGAGAGGAGAGATGCCACCCAAGCAAAACAAAAAATGGTTTGCACAGTGATAACACAGCAAGTTGAATTAAACTGTTGCTGCCCCTCTGAAGAATACCTTGTCTCCATAAAAACATTGAACTACTTTAATGGTATTGATTTCAGCAGAAGTGTACAAGCCCAGCAATGTGGAGCCACTTATGTTGCTGTTAAGAGGCTTTATTTCAAAAGCAGGAATCTGAAAAAGAGAGTAAGTAACTTTCCTGTATAGATATATTTGGTCTGGAGATTATATTGGTATCAAGATTTAGGTTAAGCTTCTCTTATCCAAAAAAAAATAAAAAAATAAAAAGAGAGAGTGAGAGAGAGAGAGAGAAAGAGAGGAAAAAGCAGCCAACCAAAAGTAGTTAAAGCACTATCCAAAAAAAATTAAACTAGAGACTTACGACTAAATAGAGACTTAAAATTTTAAAAAAATCTTGCCTTGTCAATTCTGCAAGTATGAAGATGAAGTTTTAAAAGTATCCTAATTCAAGAGGGAATCTGTTTTCCATCTAGGTGTCCCAGTGGAAGTCTCACAACTCCTGACCAAAATCCCTGCTGATGCAGCAGCCACACCAACTGCTGGTTGCCTATATTTACACCTGGGAGTGGGACCTTTGTGTTTAGAAGAGACTGTAAAGATTGATTTCATTGATTTCAAGAAGGAAGGTATTCCTTGCTTTCCAGATGAACAGAGGCACCACCCATTTTAATTCATTGTTTTCCTTTGGCTTTGTCCTGTGTATCTCATTCATGCAAGGGGTTTGTCCCATCAGCTGAAGACTTTTGGCAAAAGCCAAATCTGTCTGTAAGAGAACAACAGCTGGGCCAGGCTCCAGCACCTTTACAGAAGGAGGTTAACAAGCAAGAGAATATCATAGAGACTTGTGAAAAATAAAATAAATAATACATCCGTGAACCAAAATATCATTTTCATCCCAAGAACTACTAAACTGTTTCATAAGACTCTCTAGGATTATACAAGAATGATTCAGAATACATCCCAGGGACTCTTCTTTGCAAATAAATAAGCCAGACGAACATGTTGTGCCACACTCCAATTCCTGAAGAGAGCCAGAGGGCAGACTGTAAACAGAAGGAAATTGCAAGAAGGCCAATAAAATGCAATTGTGATCTCATGCCATCAGCTGGACTAGGCAAGAGGGATAAATAAAGTCACAGACTTCTCCCATATTTATGGTTCCTTATTGTTGTGGAGCTCTCCTCAGAACAAAAACGGCTCTGGAAGGGAGGCAGCCGTGCTCCTTTTGAATGGCAATGTTTAAGAAAGGAGAACCATATGGTTTTCAGTTGGCTCAATTGTGGCAGCCAGGAAACTAATCCACAGATTTATTGGAGCTGGCATACGTAACAGAGTGGCAATGTTCCTTTCATTTGCTGCCAAGAAACCCTCTGTGGTGCAGAGCTTTACCTTGAGCAGCAATTGCTTACTGGGCATATGGGCCTTATTTCTGCAAATGGGAGTGGAAGAGAGTCAATTTGCAAATCAAATTGGAATTCTCTTCCCCCTGCTGCTCCAATTTACTATGCAGACTTTATTCCTAGTTAAAGGACCCTGAATTTCTGCCTCTTTTTTTTTTCCTCTTGAACTTGTTCTATTGATTCAGGACATTCAAATGGGAGGAATATGATGAGGAGACCATTTAAACCCTTGTCACTGACCAGATAGAAGTTATTGCACTAAGTATTTTACCTAATAGCCCACTTGCTGGAAGACCCCAAGCTATTATCATCAGAGTTCCTGACATCCTGATTTTTCTTGAAAAGGTCATATGGAAATGGGGAATGAAAGATCAGAGTCAGTAATCTGTCTAAAGTGTATATATAATAGTCTCTTAGATTTATTTTTTTTTATTTTGGCAGTGAAGCACAATAAAAATATCCCAAGTATCCTTTGGGCATATTCATAGAAGGGTATTTAGAGTTCCCATGGGCTTACTTGGAAAAAGGTATCAAAAGCTTGACTTCTGAAGAGAGACAGGGTGGCAGGGGGTGATTGATACATGAACTGCCAACCCTTACAAGTGCAAATGAAAACATGATCAGGGTTTGGAATCAGCCCCGTTCACCTGGGGAACAGGCAAGGCTGCATCTGAGGTCTGCAGCAAGGCAAAGAGAATTTCAGGGGGAGACAGATGCTACAGCAATGTTAAATGTTTCAAAGATTTCCCATAAGCTAGTGCTACAGACATAAAGAAATTTATATAATTTCTCTGGGAGGCTATACCTGAAAACCTTGTTATCTTTTTTTTGGGTTAGATAGAGTGCTGTTTTCTTTACTTCAGCAAAAGTAGAGGATAACAAAGGAAACTGGGAATTGTTAAGATCAGCCATCGATCATACCACAAACCCATTGTATTCAGTGTGCTGGGTGCCAGACCCAGCAGAGAAAGGCAGGAATGCCCATTCATGGGCAATTCTATAATATAGCTCTGCCAACTTTATCTCTGAGCCCAATTTCCAATGAGATGTGTCTAGGAACATCAGTGAATCCAGTAGCAGCAACAACCAATGAATAGAACAGCTCCATCAGCTCAAGATGATAAACAGTAGAAGTCTGCAACGAATTAGTGGAATAAATCATTATGATTTTAAAGGTTAACATTTGCCATCTTTCTCTGGAAAATTATTCCTCTGTGAAATTAAACATTGCTCCCAACACAAAAATATTATTGAAGATGTTAAATTGTCTTTTGAAGATTAAGTTAAATCTGAAGATGGCATTCAAATCAATAAAGTATGAGTTCAAAGCAGTCAACAAAGACAGTCCAACCTACAGGGACTCCCATAGGTCACTCAAGCCTGCTGTGACCTTATTTCAATGCATCTCTTATAAAATGGGTCAACAGCACTTCTCTTCAGCAAGTGACACAGATATCCACAGTTCTCTCCTTTCATTACATGTTACAGGTAAAAACCCATAAATACATCACGTGATCTGAACTCAGAGAAGTAAAAACTCGATCATATTTATATATCATCACATATCTATATATAGCATATATATTCACAAACATAAAGAGGGCCTCAAGAGTTGAGGAACTCAGTGATCAAGCAGGTGTAAAGGGGTGCTTTGATTTTTGCCTGCTAAAGCTTTGTCATTCAGCATATGTAACAATACAGAACTAATTGCAGAGAAATACCCTGGGTTTCCTTCTCTTCCTTGTGAAGAATGGATTTTGGGCTGACACCTCAGCAGAAGTCAGTTCCCATTTGTGTGACAGGGAGTGAGAAAGAAGAGAGATGAATTTTCATACCTGAAGAGTCTCATTACTGTGTTGAATTGCCCATAGGTAAAACTGTGTATATTTTTTGTTCTGCCTAGTGAAGAGGCGATAAAGCACATATATGCATGTACAGCAATGAAAAATTAATTACATGTGAATAATTCCCTGTTTTACAGCCCTAACATATTGCTTTGGTACAGTTGGCAGTAAAAATTCCTCACTTTGAAATAAGCATCTACACACACACAAATATATTAGTCTATATATTTGCACCATTGAACTAAAGTGCCATAAAGGAAGAATTCCATCATCCAGCTCATAAAATTAGCTCTTTGACCACATAACTGATTTTATTTCAAGAGGTATTTTTTGAAAACCAGTATCAATAACAGTCATAAGCCATGTGTGCCTGAATTTGTCTGCAATTTCTACTGTGAACTTTAAAAACACTGAATGGTAAAAAAAAAAATCAGGTGGTTGTCAAAATAACTCTGCTCATTGTGCAGAAAAAGGGAAGAATAAAATAGTTATATCTGTACCACATCATTGAAAAGCAGCATATGAGCAAACACTGGCCCACAGCAGCCCTAATACCATGGCCTCATCTGAAAGATGGAGGACAAAACCAGTCTGATAAACCCACAATAAAAGGGGCCTCTATTCACTGGTGAGAAAAGACACAAATGCTGCCACATGTCCTTTGAAATTGCTCACAGGATGATGTGGACAAGAAACCATCACATTCCCAAATATCAGCTCATGAACCTTCCTCCTCCAAAGCAATCAGTTTAATAATTCAGAATTCAAAACCTGTTTCTACAAAAAGTAAGATCACCATCTAATGAAAGGAAGAAACTGCCTTGCACGTGCATCTGGTCTGAGTCTCTCTGCTATAGAATGGTCTTTAAAAGAGCCTGTCCTACCCCTTCCCTGCCAATACCTGGGATGAAGGAACCACTTCCTTCTACATGGCTCAACCAAGGAATGGCCTTTACTGCCCATGCCTGGCCATTGACTCCAGGGCCAGGAGTTGGGTTTGATGATCCTTGTGGGCCCTTTCCAACCCAGAACATTCCATGGTTCTATGGCTGTCACAGGATTCTTGCTGCCCACACCACTCCTGTGGGTGATTCTACTCTGCCTACTGAGAAGTCCATCAGCCATGAAGAATACTGAGTTTCTGGGAATGCCCTGCCCCAGTACCTGAAAATGAGGGTCTGGGGTTTATATATGGGCAGTGTCACCACAGGTTTCCATCAGGACTGGACATTAGTGAGACGAAGAGGAGGATGAAGGCTTGTGTGCTTAGCTCCAGCACTGCCTCTTGCATTGGTAATCACTGATCTGCAAAACCCCAGGGACTTCACATTTAAGCAGGCATGGCATTATTCCAGCATACACAGCTATAAATTGCTTCTGCTAACTATTATTTTACAAACAGCTAAGCAAGAAATATTTAGTGTCACAGACACTAAACACGTTATTTTAATTTCAATCTTTAGTACTCTCAAAAGATGTTGGGTACTGCTCTTTCAAATGTTACAGTAAGCAGTTTGGTTTGCAGCAAGAAGAAACTATTTTGATATTTCGTGTAAACAGGTCTTTTTTACAAAGGGGCTCACGTTTCAATCTTTTAAAATTAAAGACGCTTGCAAAAAAATCAAATCAAATCAAAACAAAAAAAAAAATTAAGACACAACAAAGCCAAACAAAACTTCAAGTTTCTAAAAGCTTTCTCTCCACTGCTTAGTCCATGTTTAAAATGAAGCAGCTCAGTTCTGTCCACAGGATCTACATTTCACTCTGTCAGTACAAGAAAACACTTCCTCACAGTACCATCCAAAGATGTCTTCCACTGCTGGTTGTAATCCATAATCAAAATGAATGACAGATCACACAGCAGGAATTTTGTTTGCAAATCTCTGAAATCAGTGAATGTATCTTAACACCTCTCATCTGTATCACTTTTTCCCCAGACCCATTTCCTTGCTAGAAACAGGCCTGAACATCCTGATTTAACAGATCGCTGAGCTCTCCTGCTCACTTCCCTGTTCATTAATCTTCATAAAATAATCTGGCAATGAAAATTGCTGGAGTTCTCCCTGTACTACCTGCTGCACGCTGGGCTCCAGTGAATAAATGGAGAGTATCTAATATGTGGAGAGAAAGGTTCAACTCTGTATTCTTTTATGCATTGGAAAGTCTCCAGCCTCTGTCCCTATGGAATGTAAAGCTCTGCACAGCCTGATTTGCCATGCAGGGCACACTCAGCAGGACCAGCTGAAGGCTCGTTGTGCAGGAGTTAAAACAATAAGGAAAGTTACAGGTAGCACGGTGCTATGTGGCATAAATCAACCCTTGCCACAGGGTGGAATTCTGCTTTTTCTAGGAAATAGTTGTATTAAACACATTTCCAAAGGGATTCTCAAAAACTATTAATTTTAAGTCAATGAAAAGAGTATTTCATGCAGGCTTTTGCTACAGCAAGGGCATGTGCAGACTGCAAAGCTTGATTTGGGCAAGCCTTCAAGCTTGTTCTGTGATGCATTTGACATGCATGGAGAGTTTCACCCACAGCTTCCATAGGAAGTTCAGAAGGAATCAGATCACCTGACTTTGGGTCCCACATCTCAGAGAGGCAGAAGTGCCCATGCAAGCCCTAGAAAGATGCTCTAGAAAGGGAACCACCACTCAGCAGGCAGCCAAAGCTGGCCATGTCACCTTGTCACCTTAGCTCATCATAGAACAGGATGTTTAAGGTGGGACAACCCCAAAAATCACACCATGTGCCTCAGAGTGTTGTCCAAACACTTTTTAAACTCTCTCAGGCTCAGTGCTGTGACCACCTCCCTGGGGAGCCTGTTCCAGCACCCAACCACCCTCTGGGTGAAGAGCCTTTTCCTAAAATCCAGCCTAAATCTCCCATGACACAATGTCCTGCTGTTCCAGATCACCATGGAGAAGGGATCAATGCCTGCCCCTCTGCTTCAATTCATGAGCCCAAAATACTCAGATCAGGCCAGTAAAATGTGGCAACGCTAGAGATGTAGGGAATGTTCCAACAATATATTATTGCTAAAACTGGCATGTCTTTTGTCCTGGTTTACAGAGAGCAGTCCTCATAGGCTAAGTCAGATACAGATTTTTTCACACAGGAAATATTGCTCTGGGACATAAATTCTATTGACTTTCCATATTGACAGGAGGTAACAAGAGACTTGAAAAAGCACTGACTAGGAGCTCCCAGCTCAAGAGAAATTACATATCGAACGATATTGGACATGTCCTAGATGGTAGGGAGACAAAGACAACTTGCATGCTATCCATCAGACCACTCACACATGGAAATGGCTGTTATTTATCTTCCCTTTTAACTAGAAATACAACTTCAAATTCATTTTGCCCTAAAAAAAGCACACAAAATGGCTGACTCATGCTCCAAAGCTCCGTGTCTGTCTGTAAAGGGCAGCCAGAGAGGCTTGTTCAGGTGGAGACAACCAAGGCTGGGCAGAATAGAAAGACTGAGACTTCTCCAAGCACTGCAAAACACAACAGCTCTGGCCTCAGGATCTCCTCTGGTCAAGGTGATCCCGAGGATGTNGTGCAGCATGAGTGGCATGAGTGAGAAGAGAACAGAGGGAAAAGAACAAATGCAATCAAAACTGCCCCTTCCTTGAACATGGAACAAACAACAAGGTTTGGTTCTTACAGCTTTCCTAGGAACTGCTTTGATATGGAACTGCTGATCAATAATAACATCACAGGAAACAGGATCTTTCCTACTGGTGCTCATTGTGGAAGGTGATATAAAGTCATTCAGTTTGCTTTTGTCAACATAGATCTTACATCTGCACCCAGGCTGAAATCCAGACATCCCATGGTTTTAACTTTTTATGATAAACAAAGCTGGGATTCTCCTGCTTGTTCAGGGCAGATCTTAGGCCAATTGATACAGGGACACTTTGCATTTCAAAGCATTTTGCAAATTTTGCTGTTGTTGTTGCCTTTTAAATAGATCACAAGAAACAAATAATTATCATATTCCTGACTATTATTCCCTCCCAACACTTCCTCCCTCTAAAGCCCACACTTATTCTGCACCTTCTTCAGGGTACACCTCGCCTGTTTGAACAAATTTAATTAGCAAATGTCAATAAGTATAGATGTGCTCACTGCAATAATGCATAATCATTGTGATTTCCTTGGAGCATTTTTGTGCTTGGTATGAGAAGAATAAAAAGTTTTATTCTCTTAAATGTGAAGATTTTGGGAATGAATCCATTAAAAATCGATAAATTGCAGGATACATGAAAATTTTGTTTCTAGGAAAACAGTTTTACGAAATTTGTCTACTTCAGTCTTGATATTCTTTTATTGTAAAGATCTTGTGTAATTTTACACCCAAATTAGCTGAGCATTTATCTTCCATGGCTGTGCTGAGACCAACAACAAGCATTTTTGGAGGGACCTGCATGTGGGAGAAAGAGTCATTTTGTTTTTTCCCCCACTCTGTGAAGCAACAGAAAAACAACTGAGAAAACAGAAGGACTTACAAGAGAAGAAAGCAAAAGCAGAGACACAAAAAGCACTGCGCAGAAGAGAGATGAAATAAGCTATTTTGCAGCTAAAGGGTAGATTGGAGAGGACTGTACTTGGGGTTCAAACTAAGAGATGTACATGCAAAAATCTCCTGTGCCATCAAAGAGGATCCCACACAAACTGCCCAATGAAGGAAGGAGGGGAAGTCAATGAAGCCTGTGAAAGTTTCTCTCTCTAGATCCAGGCTCTCCTGTGCCTCTGTCTGCTGAGTACAACAGAGGGGTGGTTGTGGACTCCTGGGAGCAATGGCAAGCACAGTGCATCAATCTTTGCATGAACACTTCTCACATATCCTGCAAGAATTTTTTTGCAGCCCAGATCAGCAGAGACTACTCAACCAGATCTCAATGCCACCTTTTATGAACAGATGCTGACAGAGGGTATCTACCCCCTGAAAACAGCATGTTCCCACATGTCAAATAATGCACTACATTGGGGTATTTAAAATTCCTTCTTTTCATCCATTTAGCACCCATCAGAGCCTTGGAGTAGATAGAGAGGGTTAATAGGCTGCAAGACAGGTTTGTCTCTGGGCATGGACTAAAGTAAGCAGAGTCCCAAATGGGTGAATTGTGCATTTGTGATGTTCTAGTAACAAAAACACCAGCAAGTGCCTTGTCCCCAAAGCAGGGCTTGGGCATTCCATGTTCTGAGTCTGGGGGAGGTAAAAAGCAAAGGCTGAGGATATGAATGAGAGCTGCATTTCAACAAAAGCTCTTTGATATCAAATATCACATACCAGGGGAAATAAAACATTTTGAAAAAGAGAGAAAAGGATATAGCAGGGAGGGCAGAAGAAAGCAGGGGAAGAGGTGAAGTGAATTTTACGACTGAAAAGCATCTTTAAGGGACTTCCATGACCTGCCATTTATTAGGCAGCATGAGGCAGGGCAATAGAACCTGCTCCTGCTGCTTTAACCTACACCCACTGCCCAGGGAATGCACCTCATATCAAAGGTTGTTGGCAAATGCCAAATCCATCTCTAAGAGAGGCCACTTGGTTTCAGGAGAATATCAGCACCATGGAACCAGTTCAGACCCTCTCAGAGGGACCCTAATCCTCCTCTCATGGGATCTGATGCCCTGTCTCTTTGAGTATAGACTGCATATTTCATCCTTGCTGCTTTAGAACAAGTATTGCAGCAGCAGCATGGCCCTTCATCGAGCTGATGAACCTTAGAGACATTTTGTTCATTGCACAGACCAGAAAATACTTTCTCCAGTAAGAAAAAGATTGATTTGGCACTAAAACTGCAGTATCTCATCCTTCAAACAACAGCCTGAAACTGTACCCCACTATGCCTTCATGCCTGTCCTGGATTTATTGCAGATAAGATGGTCAAAATGCTGCAGGTTGTCCTGTGATTTGCAGAATTTTTCAGATGAAAAACTAAAAAAACCCCAAATTTCTTCTCTTCACTTAATTGTAGGGAGAGGAGATCAGAATATGGTCACTTTACATTCATAAAGAAATAAAAAGAAACTCTGGACTCTCGCAAGAAACTGTCCTACTAATACTCTTAATCTCTCCTATAGGTCACAGCCAAGTCTGGACTGTTTATTTATTTATTTTCATGCTTATTACTATCCCAGGTGTGCTTGTTCACTTTCAGGATTGGAAAACAGGTAAACAGAGGAGAAACACTTATTAAATGAAAGCACAGCATTTGAGAAGTTAGCAGAAGACTTTGCTGTTTGCAAAAAAAAAAGGAAGTTGTATTTTCATATATTTTCTGAATAAAAATTGCTCATTATTCTAGTTGAATATTGATAACTTTGGTATTTCCTGCAATCCTACAATCAAAATTACTGGGTTTTTTCCCTTTTCTACTAAAATCTAAGATTTTTTGCTGTAATTGACAGGGGGCTCTCTTTCTTGGTGAGAAATCAGCACTTAGTTCCATCAGTAACAAGGTCAGAAGTCTTGTCAGGTGCATATCAAGAGAGTTGCATAAGATGCAAAGTACTTATGCTGCAATATGGTAGCAGAGGACATGAATTAAATCCTTGAAGGGGAAAAAATTACACTTTGAAATTGCAGCAATGATATACTCAAGCTGTCTATAAATTAAGACACCTTCTCACAACTCACAAATAGAACAAATCTTTTAACAAGTGTTAAAAATTAATAAGGAGAGGAGAGAAGAAGATCAAAGCTAAGGTAGATGCTTCAGAAAACTGTCAAGGCATCGACAGAAGAAATCTTTCCGCTTTAGTTCATAAGAAGAGACCAGAAAAGCATTTCCCCTTTGGTGGAATGAAGTGGCTTTAAATCAAATGGAAGAGAATCTGAAATGAATTGTGTATAAGGAAAGTAGTCTTTTAGTTCTCCTTCTGGGGAAAACTCGCTTGACCTGAAATCAAAAGTTGAAAACTGATGATTCACTTCCTCATCCAGACTCATTGAATCATGGATTGGTTTGGTTGGAAGGGATGTTAAAGACCATCCACTTCCAAGCCCTCTGCCATTGTCAGAGGCACCTTCCACTAGACCAGCTTGTTTAAAGTCCCATCCCACTTGGCCTCAAACTTTCAGGGATGGGACATCTGCAACTGCTCTGGGAAACCTCTCCCAGTGTTTCACCACAGTGAATAAATTCTTCCTAATATCCAATCTAAACCTGTCTTCTTTCAGCTTCAAGACATTCTGCCCTGTTCTATCACTGCATACTTTGTAAACAGCCCAGATTTCTTGCAGACCAGACTTAGATGCTGAAAGGTGCTCTAAGTTCTCCCCAGAGCTTTCTTTTCTCTAGGATGAACAGCCCCAACTGGCTGAGTCTTTCCTCAATGTATTCTTTAAACCAAGATGCACCCACTTCCATGCAGAACATGCACTTACAACTGCAGAATTATCCCACCAGGATCCCATGATTTTGGAAAGAAGCTGTTCTACCTGCTTCTTACCCACCTTCCAGGCTCCTCAAAGCAGATTTTCACTGTGTTTATTGCAAAATAATCTTTGTGCCACAGACTGACCATATGTTTGTTGTAACTCATCATGATTTATTTGGCTCATTACACTGTTGGGTGATGGGTGCCATGAGCCATCCCCTAACTTCCCATCTCTGTTGCTGGAAAAAGTTCCCTTCATGGCACTTTTAAAGAGAGTGGCTCAGCTCAAAAATTCTTGGAGACAAGGGCTGGCCATGGCCACAAAGTACTTTCAATGGTCTTCAGAAGTGCAGTGAGGAAGAGGGAGGAATCCTTCACACCTTCAAAGCTCATCTCCAACAACCCTCAGAAATACAAGGATGTGCAAAAAAAACCTTGACATTGCAACTCCATGTCATGTAATACCAAATTCAGGGAGACATCTTGGTGGCAACTGTGGAGACTTCAGAGATTGTATCTTGCTCAGACAGGGATTAACACAGAGCTCAAACACACAGTCCCACAAATTACAGATGTTTGGTGTCAGTCTGAGCTTCAGAAAAAAGTGTCTAAGGTGCCAGTCAAAGGTAGCCAGCTGGGCTCACAGTGTAGCTGGAGGGAATCAGATGTCCCCATTGGGAAGTTTGTCCTATTTTTAGACAAATGTCTAAATCAGTGAATCAGTTTCCCTCTCTCACTCTCCCCCTCCCCTAGGCAGAATCCTCCACTAAACTGAAGTTTTAACTACAGAGAGCATGACACTGGAAGAGAGGAATCTCACCCCACACAAATTGCTTGCCCAAGGTCACATAAGCAGCTCATTGCAAAGACCCAAAATTCGAATTTAGCTCAGGCATTTCTTCGTCACTGTTCCCTGGCAACAAGCTAGGACCCAGAGCTTGCATTTCCCCCTGCAGCCTGTGCATGCACAGCTAGCAGAGACCCACGCAGCCTGTGACAAGCCTTGCAGTACACAGACAAGCCAGAGAAAGATAAGGGCAGGTCACAGAACATATCTATAATTGCTTCAAGGGAAAAAGAAAAAAGTAAAAAAAGAAAAAAAGTTAGTTCATCTAAATCTTTCACAGCTGTCAGTACAGCAGCTAGATTTTATTTTAGGTCCATCCTGCCAACAAGTATCATTTTGATTTCTGTGAGCAGAATGAAGATAATTAAGCTTCCAAAAAGCCAGTATTTGGTAAAAATAGCCATGGCTTTACTTAGCAGCATGCAGTATTTTAAAAGAAATTCTTCAGTTTCCATCTTCCAGCCAAAGGGCACTTTTTCCATTTTTTCTACCTGAGTTACAGGCTGTTCTCTGTTTTGAGATCACTAGAGAAAAGCAAAGGACAGGGAGCTAAGGGTTGTCCAACATCTTTCAAGATGTACTAGGAAGAAAGAGTCACTGTCTCTGTCCATGCAAGTGCCAGAATATACTGCACTGCCCGTGTCTCTCGGACAGTTTGACACACTCTAGTTCCACTGAACCACTTCTGATTTACACCAGCACTAAAAAGGGAGGGGGAGAGGGAAGTCAGACATCGTAAATCTTTTCCCTGAATGACATTTTGAAGGGCTCGTATATCACTTTGAAACTGAGGTCTAAAATCACAATACAGATGACCTGAAGAATGGCTTATATGCCCCAAAGCCTCTTCTCCTTCCCTCAGATACCATTTGCTATAGTAGAAGACATTAACTCTTCCTGCAAAGCTGGTATCAATGGACTCACAAAGGCATTTAGAAGCCAAAGTGCCACTGAGTGCAAGGCTAACACCTCCAGGATATTTACTTAATACAGCCAAATAATGTCAAAGGGACAATATTTCCATGAGTTATACAGTGATTTAACAGCCTGTTTTTCTTTGAGCTACAAGGGAATAAAGTTTCTAAATCATTTGTGAAAGCATCAGCCTTTTTAGTTTATTATTTATACTGCATAAAAGAAGCAAGTTGGCAGTCCATGATCTGGCCCTGCAAAGACACAGCTGTGAGCAAGAAGAGTGATGTTCATTGTCACCCACCCTGCGGCTCTGCCAGGGTCCCTGAGCAAGGGACAAGACAAAGCTGTGTTTTACTCAGTGCAGGATATCCCCAAGTCCCATTGTGTTGGAGGCAGAGTAGTAAAACAGGTGTAATTCCTGCTTGCCTTAGCACATGCTTTTTCATACTATATCAGGTTTTCTGCCCATTAACCACACACACCTTCCCTGCAGCTGACTGCTCATACTGAGCAGAAAGTGAAGGCAACACCTCAGCTAAGTGGATTCTCCAGATCTCCATTTCTCAGCTTGAGACACTTGTGTGAGTCTCACTGGGCTGCAGTAAAGGTGTTGAGCATCCCACTCACAATCACACTCAGCAGCTCTGTTTGACCTCAGGTTTGAATATGCTTTGGGGCAGAATTCAAAGCCTTCTTTAGGCTGAGCCTTTGGCATCCAGACAGATCATATGGATACTATTATGGAAAACCAGAAATATGCAGAACCTCTTTCAACAGAACACAATGTAAAGCAGTGCAGTAATAATGTCCCATTTTAATGAGCTAATGGTGGAGAAGGAGCTTCCAGTCTGGTAATCTTATCAATGACAGGATCTATGTCATCTAGGATTACAATCCACAGCACAGGGCTGAGCACCTAAGCAAATTCTCTGAGATTCCCATCATGGCCTTTGAAGTCTAGTCAACAGAGTTTAGGGTGCAACTCATCTAGTCAAAGCTTGGCTGCACTGATGAGAGTCTGTATTTGAATAGATCTATTTCCATTATAAAGGGATCCTAGGCTTACTTAGATTTATATTCTATCAGCACTGCAGTATTTCACACAATTCCCAACCAAGTGTTCCAAGAAGCTAAAGACTGATTTATTACTTTGTAAAGAAAAGAATTAGACGTATCCAGCTAGAGTAGCCCAGTATACTATCAAGGTGAGGAAAATGTTAAGTCCTCAACCACAGCAGACCTCAACTACATAAGCACAAATGGCTTAAATGCCAGGAAAATCCACCAGCTCACAAACACCACACCATGACCACCAGACAGCACAGCAATATATTCCCACACAAGCACTGAAACTTGTGGGGTTGAAATGAGGCTGGAAGTATCCATTACCCCTGACTCAGACAGGAGGCTGACACACTATACCTGACCAGATGTCATATGCACACTCAGGGGTTTTATCAAGTGATGGTGATAAAACCACTGATCGGCTGGTGACAACTTTATTGGTCCTTTAAATTGCATTAGCCATTACCCTACTGAAATATAAAAGCTAATAGTTTCAGCTCCAACACAACACAGCATGATATGGTAATTCAGAGACTGAAAGCATAACTAATTATAGACTGAATTTTGCAGCAGATACATTGGCTTGAGACAGAATTTCAAGGCAGGTGTGGGCAGTTACAAAATACTTCCAGAAACCTGAACAAAGACTTTTGCAGAGGATTATAAAACTGAGTCTTTGAAGAGCAGAAGTAGCATGTTAGCTGTGTCCTGTCCTCAAACCATATTACTACCTTGTCACTTACTTAACAAAGGATTAAAGTGCTTTGTCCTGGAATCCTATTAGTGGCTCACACCAACGCAACACAAATTCTGTGTCTTGGAGGTGCAGTGGTGCAGCTCTGTCCTACTTGTAGCATTGGCAGAGGTGGCAGGAAAAATGGTTTAAAAACTACAATGAAGTTAGATCAGCTCAGCACAATTTTTAAAGCATGTGGCATGCCATATGTTTTCCTGCTATGCTTTCTTGTTACTAATAACCTCTGTTTTCAAAGCTAATAAACAAACACACATCTGAAAGTGTCAGTAATGCCAGGAGAGAGCAGTGAGGGTTACTTGTACATGTTCACCAAGGCTGGGTTGTGTCTTTGGATACAATCTCCATCCATTTTCCCCAGAGATAGGTTAGCATTCAGCTTCCCTGCTCTAATGGGGGACTTAGGCTTAGAAACATCACTTCATCCACTGCTTTTTCTCTTAGGTGTAAGTTGTTCCTTTTTTCCCACATTCCATAATTTCCCACCCTGTCAGAACCCAGGATGTCTCTCTGACAG
>VYZP01000020.1:3041-52857 GCA_013400635.1 Hypocryptadius cinnamomeus
TAAATAAACAGACACATTTCACTCAAGGCCCTGCAAATTTCTGTCCCCAGCTAGTGGCTACCCATATGGTTCTCAAGGGCAGACACAGGGTATTTACAACTGTCTTGAGGGATCTAGGAGAAATCAGTCAGAAATACTGACCATACTAGAGACCAATGAGAAAGTAAAAAGTGTCAGTTCAGGAAAATATTTAGCTGAATGTGATCTAACCTCTTCCACATTTCTTAGGCTAAACAAAATCCCAGGAATAGTGCAGGGGATGGATGATTTGCAGGGATCTGTTCTTCTTCTGAAGTCTCACTGTGAAATTACTCATAACACATAAACTAACATGCTCCAACAGCTATAAAACAGCTCCTTATACAGACTTCTGAACACACTTAGTTTGTCGACGAGCTGATTCATCAAGGTGACTGCTGCTTCTCCCACTCCAAGAACGCACAATAATAATTGAAATCATCAGGATGCAACTGTGGCTCCAGGCCCATGCTGTTCATAAGCTTGACCCCTTCTGTACAGCTGTGCCACTGGTCATGTGACAGGATTCCTGTAGTGAAAGCCTCTTTGGAAGGCACCTATTCCTGCATGTCACCTGGGGTGGGATGGGTGCACTACTGTACAAGGTGGACAAAGCAGTAAAGCTGTAGTAGCTCATAAATAGGGCAGAAGTATCTCCATTATGCTTTCAACCTCACAGTCAACTGCTGTCTAACTGTCCTTGAACACACAAATGAAAGCATAATTGTCTGTTAATAACACATCTTACTGTGGAATCTTTTGTAGGAAATGCAAAAGTGATGAAACACTGTAACACTGTGTCCAGAGAAGTACTATCAATTTTCAGTAAAGAGTAAAACCATCATCCATGATGTATGATGGAAGTAGCACAAACCTTGGTTTTTTCCAGGAAATGGAGTAAATGACCTTTTAAAGTTAGCCTAGCCTTGTTTCCTGTGATTTTCTGACTTGAAGCAATGAAAAATTTTAATTCACAATTATTTATTTATCCTCCATTTTTACCTGCAAGTATTGAAGAGCTCTAGAAGGGGCTGGCTGGTGTTTGCTGAGTCCCCATGGAGCCAGCAGGTGTCATCACAACCTTTAGTTCTCAGATGGGAAGAAGATAATTTTGTGTGTTTGGACAGCTGCCCTTCTCTGTGCCTTACTAAGTTTTTGTTATGAGACAGGCAGGAGACACAAACTTAAGAAAATGGCACTGGTAGATATTTCTGTTCTCCAGGGAGGGCATTTCAAAGTTTCTCCAGTAGATGTGAAATGCAAGTGCATTTCTGTTTTAAATTCCTGGGAAAAATTCAACTCAAAAGGCAGGAATGACAAACTGTGTAAGAGATTGGCATGTCTAAGGGGAAAAAACCTTTTTTTGCACCTTCAGAATGGCAGAAAACTTTACAATCAATAACTTCTGATGACCTGAACTTGAAAAATTATATATTTGCCCACTATTTCTTATCCAAATTCTATATTTACATGCACTGCACATGCATCTCCTTACTGCTATGATAATCAATCTAAGTCCCTGGGACTTGCATTGTTTGACTGTCTAGCCTGAAGCAATTACCTGGTGTAATGAAGAAATCTCTGCACTGTGGCCTCTGTAGCAGACATGCAAAAGGTGCCCTCTGGCACCTGTGAAATGTGCTGAGGGTTACTAAGCACCAAATGAGTGCAAGTTAGTGCTACCTGCATTTTCCAGAGTGACTGGCAAAGAGCTCTGCATTTTGGGGTTGGGTACTTGTGCTTCTTAGGGGTTTTTCCATTTGAACAGAAATATCAATGCAGCAACGTGCTGCAGGCCTGGCACTGAGTGTGCTCTTCCTGTTGGAGGATGCATGGATTCAAAAGCAACACTATTTCCTCAAGAAAGTCTGTATCTACCTGGCTGTGCTCTCATGGAGTATTTAAGCAGGAATTAGTTTTCCTACAGGACTTGGTGTCTTTATTTAAGCTGCTCCAGCATTTTACACTACCTGTTCTTCAATAAGACATGTCCATGCCTCTCTTGTTCTACTCATTTCTACTTGCTGGTCTGTGACCAGGCCCTTCCTCATGTTTTCAAAGACAGTATCTGTGTTGTGATCTATGTAATACATCTATGATCTATTTTGAAGACAGTATCTACAGTATCTACATTTCCATTTTCTTTCTCAAAAGGAAAATTATTTAGACAATGAAATAATTAAGTGGACAGCAACCTCTGTCTATGAGCTGTATAAGTACTCAAATATGGCTTTCTTTATGTTTCATAAGAATATTGCATTTAATATGTGGGCAGTGCCAGATGTGAGGTGTTAATTTTTCACTTCCTTGATTTAGGCGCTAATGTCACTTAGCAACCTTACTCGTCTTTGAAATGGAACTTCTTAAGGATGCACATACATTGCTAGTGAGAAGATAATTTGTATTGGAAAAACATTTGGCAAATGGAGCAAATGCATGAACCGCTTTCAGTCCTGATGGAAACCAGGTGCTAAGTTTAAAGCTCTTTTGAGAGGTTTCTTTTAGGCCACTACTCTTCCCAGAGCTGCTCCTCCCAGTTCCTGATATTTTCTGGTTAAAATGCCATCCATCTCTGAACTTTGAGTCAATAAATTTTCTGCTTGGGTTTTTTGAGATTTAGGTTATATTTTCTTTATCTCATTCTCTCTCTCTCTCTTGCCTTCTTTCAATTGCATTTTATGTATTTTAAAAGTATTCTTTTTTGCGTCCACCATGACAAAATGATAAAAGTCTGAAACATACCAAATTCATGAAGCTGAATGACCTGATCCAGGGCAGACATTTTTACAGCCTGTACCGTGGGAGGAAGTGGTGAGCTCATCTTTGCCAGATATCAGATAATCCATACCAGAGAAGTTATGGGATAACTTCTTCCAGGTTTCACTGAATCTGCAGGCCAGATAACTCTTTGTATGTACCAAAAAAGTGAAAATACATTTGCTTTCAGATACTTATTTTTATGCTGGTAAATTAATGCCATCAATGAGTCAGAGGCAGATAAAATCTTAATATTCACTTCCAGGATAACGAAGAGTAGTGAGATATGTTCACAATTAACAGTTTTTGTAAAAGTATCCATTCCTATAGGGTAATAGGACAACTGGAAGGAGGAGGGAAGAAAAGCATGCCAATCAAGGTTGCAGAAAGCTGAGCCTTCATCGAAGAGAGCTCAGAAAAAGTAACCTTGTAGGCACTTAAAACCTGGCCCAAGATTCCACCAATCCACGAAACATAACTGGCTGTTCTAGGTCTGTTCCTTGGCTAGTACTAGCACGTTCCCAAGAGGTTGGCATGGACAGTGCAGTCTCTCAGGGAACTCTCTGGGTCACTTGCAGTAGCAAGTTGTGTTCCCACAGGATGTGGACCATGGGTCAGCTCAAAGCACCTTCACTGTCAGGACCCCGGTGGCAATTCAGCTGTAGCTTAGTCTGGCTTTTCTGTGCTACAGTCATAACTACAGCATCAGCACTGTTCTTTATGCCTTTTCTTGGAAAGATTCCTAGCCTCCTACAGTCAGGATTTTGTGCCAAACTGAAGCATTTAAAAGCCTATAATACAGTGTATTATACATTCCTTTAAAGAGAGTGGTATCTCTAGTGTGGGAGCAGTCTTACTTCAGACACTTCCTGGGGCTGTGGCCAGATCAGAATGAGTGACTGAACACATCCAAGACATCATTCTTACCTCGCAGAAGGCCTCATCTAGCATCTTTACTTGCTCCTTCTCAGGCATTTTTGATTGAAAGCACCTATTTTGCTCCCTATATAATGAAACAATTTTTGGATCCCACTGAAGTCACTCTATAGTAAATGATAGTAACCTTGGTCAGCATGTGATTATAGAATGAATGCAAGATTTCTGCATCATATAATTTGCTTTTGATGGAGGTATTCATTTTTCTTTTTGGCATTGTAATGAGCATGGAAACATTTGCATTGACAGGAGGCTTAAATTACAAGCCACCACCCATTCTTCTTCAGTGAGCAGTGGTGTCTTCAAGTTCCAGTCACTGTCCTTCCAAAGGACAGCCAGTCCTGTGGTCAGACTTCTTGTCAGCCAGCATTTCTGTTCAGCAGAAGATAAGCGTGGGGTGAATATGGTATTTCAGCTACATTTTATTGAGCAACTGGCTATATTTAACAAGACTTTGCTCTCTCTGACCAAAAAGCAAACAAGTGCTCTTGTGAACACACAGTGCAGTAATAGCAAAGAATTGAGGACTCTTGTATCAAGAGACTGTAAGAGAACAGACTTTTTAAAATCTTGGTTCATACACTTGCCACCCAAACCTGTACCTTTCACTTGACTGTAGTTATCTTACAGCTTAGGCACAAGGTAGCCATGGTAGGCGTTGGAAGATCTAAGCTTGGACACAAAGATGCTCCCATTCTAATGGCAGAATATAGTCATTGCATTGTACTGTAATGCTTGTGGGAGGTCAGACCCAATGATCATCCACCCTGCCTGCACTCCATATAGGTTGGTCTGGCAAACATCTTTGCTTTTAACCTGCTGCAGACATCCTGTCTCAACTCCTTCTTAGGCTTGTGTATGAGAAACATGGATCATGTGTGTGATAGGATGCTCAGCCTCCTGCTGCTGTGTACCAAGTAAGTGTAACACCATGGGCTGCAGCGGATCAGGAGCACGAAACAAAAGGTCAAAAATAGAGAACTGATGTTCTTCATATGAAAAAGAAACATATAAGATACAGAGAGTTCCAATAGAAAGGGGAGAAAAAATACCAGTGCTTTCTGTGTGGATGTTTTATTGTTATATCAGTAAATTTTAACTGACATTGGGCTGTTTACCTGAGGAAATAATGCAGTGGAACTGTGATGGGAAAGTGTTACTAAAGCCTTCTGTGAACTTCTGTTCTAGCATGAGTGACTCCTTGGGTGAGCTTAAACTCTCAAACTCTTCAGCAGATGAGAAATAAAGATTTCTTATGTCAGAACGAAAGTTTCTGTACATAAAATTTTCAATCTAGAACTATATTATTTTAAACCAATACTTTAGATGATAGCAGAACCTTGGTTTTGTGTGCATTTAGTGTAATGGAAGATGGAACGATTCAGCGCATCACTGAATTTAGTTTTGGGAAATTGATTTAACTCTTTCTGCCTTTTTGACCAAAATTCAACATGTGAAGCCTTGTAAAACTCACAGCTTCCACTGCTAGCTAGCACCACAGGGGCTAGGTCTGTTGTCCCTCTGTGGCTGTGTGACTCCCATACTCAGCTGACTGGCACAGCAGCTCTTACTCTTGGCATGCCCAGACCTGCCATGGTGTTTTGAGCTCTCACTGAGAGCAGAGCCAGTGGAAGACTCCCTGTATGAGCAATCACACCAATACAGCTGTGCCTGTAGCAGTACAGCCCATGGTACTCAGGGAGGTGACATAAACAGTCTCTGTGTGAGACAGTGGTATCATGACATAACTCCAGTACTCCACTGTGCAGGCTGTGGGTTTAACTGCCCTTGCTCAGGCAAGAACCATTTCAGTAATTAATTATGCACATGCTGCAGTTTATGTTGGTAACAGCGTGTCTAGTTCAAGAAGTTGTGATAGATTCAGCTGCTGAGGCCAGTCCACAGCATGACACTGAAAGCCTGCAAGCAAACAAGCTCTAACAGATGAGGTTGCAAAAGCAAAAGTTGAAGCCAGGCTAGAAATTTTGTCCTAAGCACACATGAAATGCAAATGCCTCATCTCTTTTCAGCTCTGCTGAAAAGAAAAATGAGCTGTGCAATGGAGTCTTTGCCCAGAGTTTTATCTCCTAGTTTAAAATCAAGCAATAGGGAGTCGGGGTGGAAGAACAATGCAAAGTCAGCATGCTCACTGCAAAGCAAACATGAGCGTTATCTTAAATTTGCCCTGAGAGAGCAGAAAACAAAGGTATAAGCTAGCAAAGCATTTTCTCATGGAACCTCCTCTGTGCACTGAGTGCCTTAGCCACCATCTCCTTTAGATTAATTTGGTTTAATTATACTAACAGTGGTTAACACTTTGATGTCCCCAAAGCATACAGTAAAGATCAGTGTGTGCCGGTGTGTGCAAGTGTGTCTGTGTGTGGGTGCATCTATAGGAAAGAAATAGGACACTGAGCCTGAGTGCCAGAACTTAAGCAAACAGATACAGAGCTGGGAGAACCTGGGCTGTGTCTCTCTGTCCATTAGCCAGGGTTTGCTTAGGAATGATGGCAAATTGCAGTCACCCTGAGAGCAGATCTTGGGAAGGAATCTGAGAAGACAGCATGTCTTGCTGGAGCACAGCCCACATAGGGAGCCCTGCTGGAATGTCAAGCAGCCCCAGCACTGCTCAGTGGTGTGCTTTTGTCATCTCAACAGTGATGCATTTGAGCTGGGGAGAAATCTTTATAATAAAGTGCTGTCATCACAGTCTCCCAGTAATTTCAAAAATGTCCAGATTTTGTGCCATCTTGATGTGTGGTTTTGTTCACTTCCCCATCTGCATGAGATCTGAGACTCATCTCTTCTTGATGCACTTTGGGAGCCGTGGAGATATGCCCTGTGTTGGTAAATGTGACCTGCATGGGTTACAACATGATATACATGGTAGGCAGAGCTGAGCTGAAACAAAATGCACTGGCTGTCTTCAAGTGTCTATTCTGGATTCTGCAGTGATAAGGTGATCTCAGCTGTCATATCCTAAAAATTGTGGGGTTTGCTCGTGTCATGTCAAAGGGCACATTTGGAAAATGGTGTTTTTTCTGCAGGGAAGTTCATGCCTACAGATATGGCAGCAAAAACACATTCCTGACTTCAGACTTCCAGCTTCATGGGAATCTTTCCTTTCCCGTCATGCCCTTGTCTGTGCTACCCAAGGAAGGACAGCACATTCAGGGACACCCCCAGATGACACTGGGATTCTGTATCATGGTCAGTGGCTCTCTGCCTGGCAGTGAGGCTGAGAGCTACAACCCCAAGGCTCCTTTCACCTCAGCTCCTGCTTATCATCAGGCCCCTGTAGGGATACCCCCATTTTCTCTGCCCAAGTGGCCTCACACATGGCCAGGCTGAGCCCCAGCACTGCCAATTCTGGTGGCCATGGGCAGAAGCAGAGTGAGATGACCTCCTTTGCTATCCAAAGAGGCTGAGATTTTCTGCAGCCACCAGCTTAAACACATCCTTGAACTTTGCATTTATATTTTACTGAAGTCTGGAATCGTTAGGAAGTTTTTCTTCTGTTTTCTTCAAAGGACACAAGTTTGACAAAGAAACATGCACACAAAATCTGCCTGTTTGGGATGGCATCATCCTCACTGGCCAGCATGACAGGCTGAGCTCATTTCCACTGCAGAGCCACTCCGGTAGTGTGTCTTTTCCCCATGACTGTATAAGGGATTGAGGATATATTTTGAGAATATTGAAAATTAAATCCACCAAGAAATAAAATGAAATAAAATAAAACAAAATAAATCCCCCAAGCTTTTGTTTAAGTTTTAAATGTTATACAATTATTAAGTCATGCTAGACTTTTACCTGTGGCCAAACATGTTAAATTGATTAGACAGTTATTTCCTGTGCTTTGAAGCCAGCTATTTCAACACAGGAGGTAGCCTGATAATCTCTCAGCTGTACCATTTACCAGGCAAATACCTTCTCTGTGTAAATTAACATAGTCAACCCAGGGTATAAAATAATGGATAGAACTAGATCAAGCTCTAGTGTTATCCAGATAGCCTAGGGAGGAATGACAAACAAAACCAGATTCTCATGCTTGTCTCCGACAACCAATAACTTGCACAACCACATTCACATGTGGCCTGCAACAAGGTGTCCTTAAAAATGCTGCCCCAGCACCAACAACACTGGATGTCTCTGCATCAGTTCTGGTCAGAGGCTGGGAACTCTGACACGTGAATAAGCACACAGGGGTTTTGGCACAGTAACTTCTGTGTTGCTATCACAGGACTGACAGGTCATTTACAGCTGTGAAGATTTGTTTTTAAATAGTTTTTCTGTGCAACCATGAAGAAAGCAACCTACTAGAGTTTTAAGCTGTGATTTCACCTCTTCTCAGTGAGCTCCTTTCCTTTGTCAATGAGTAGAGTCATGCTCATGCCTTCCAGTAATCTGTAGCTGACTGGCTCAGCTCTTGAAGATAAGACAGAATAAATAATGATGACATCTTATTTCTTGTAGCTATCCAGGGAAAAAAAAAAAGGTGCTTTTGGTCAAGTTGCTAAACACGTAGTGACTGAATAACAGAGTATCAGCATAATAGATAAGATAAGGAGGCACAGAAAAAGGAGTCCTACTGATGCCTGTTGTACTGCTCTCTTCAGTTTCTGGACTAACAAGGAAAGCAGTGTGAAATTCTGTCTGTGGGAGAGATCTCCTGCACGGAGTTCTGTGCCTGTTAGCCCCAGAGTGGTCACCCAGAAGATCCTTGGGCTGTGGATCACAGCCTCCTGCCTGGGGGTGTCCCCTTGCCCCTCTGCCAGCCCTCCTCATGGTCTCGCTGCCCAGCTGTGGGCAAGAGCTGAGTGTCCTGTGGCCCAACAGGCAGCAGCAGGCTTGGTGGGAGGGCAGGCCAGGGGAGGCTCTTTGGGGGAGAATTGGGACTGCCACCCAGGGCTGGCTCCTTGCCTCTGATTCCTCTTCCCTCTGTTGCACCAACTTTTGCCTTTTGTCCAACATTGATCCACAAGGTTTGAAGCACTTGGCAGAGCTCACCGACTGACTACAAAGGGGTGCTGTGTTTTCCTTCCAAAACGTCAGCTTTTCATCTACCACCAACCTAGGGAAAGGGTTGGCCACATCCTTGCCAGGAGGAGTACAAGGAGCAGATGCAACCTCTGTGCTCTGGGGTCTGCTTGGGATCACTGTTACACATTTGCTCACCTGTTCTTCCCCTTGATTTTCTTCAATGTTTCACAGGTCCACAGTACACTTGGACACTGTACCTGTGCTGTGTTTCATATACACTGTGTACTCAATCTCTGTTCTTGTAGTTACTAGTTATGCCCCAAACTGTTTTCACCCAGCTCCCAGGCCTGCAAAGCTTTGATGACCAGTGACTGAGCACTGGCGAGATGATTTCAGCTCTGTGATGTCCAGCATCATCCTCGGCTTGTACTCTCCAGTCCCCTGCTATCATCCCACCATATCATGTATGCCCTCATTTTTCATTCTAGGGCCACAGACACTTCATTCTGTGCAGAACTCCTTGTTCTTAATATCTCCTGGTTACATAAATATCTGTATACAATCATTCAAAGCTAAGGAAAAATTTAAACAAAGTGGGTAATAGCACCTAATTGCTGGATAGTTACTGTTACACAAAAAGTAGCTAAAACAAAACTCCAGGCAGGCCTGGGCAGGTCCAAGCATAGCTTGGCAAGTGCAAAGAATCAAGGCTTGTGCTGTTAATTTAACAAAAAGCAGGCCACTGTGTTACAAGAAACAACAACACTGCTGTATTTACGAAGTTAGAGGTTTTACTGACCTGTGTCTTTCCTCCGGCTGAGCAAGAGCTCTCAGATCACACCTCCCTGATCCACAAATAGGGTATCTTTCCCTTGACTCCTCTTGGGAGGGAGGCTGGAGGGGGGGTGTGGGGTGGGAAGTGAGGGGACTTTTGGCTCCCTTCCTCCAGGTACAGCCTCGGTGATGGTGAGAGAAGAGCAGAACCCTGAACGCCTGTTTCAACAAGCAGTGTGTGAGCCCAGGAGGATGTAGCAGTCTCGGGATGGGCTATTTGGAGCACCTGGAGCCTGCTGCCAATGGTGTTGTTGGGGTGCAGTCACTGAAACAGGACTGGCACCTGGCCAAGAGACAGGCAGGTCACCCAAACCTGGGATGACCACAAGCACAGCTGTCACTTCCATCCTCACACTCTATACCTGTGTCAGCTGTTTCAATGGCTAACGAGCCTGGTCATTAACTGTCTCCGAGATGTGTCATTTACATTCCCACATTGTCCATCACAGCACATGGCAATAGCCTAGTGACCTGAAGCCCTGCCTTTCTGCCCAGCCTTCCTCACTGTGCTGTAAGTGCCCTGGAGATGTTTTGTGGAAGGCAGGGAACCCTGCATCTTCCTGCGCTCCATTTTTTGGGAAGGAGAGAGGAGGACCTGCTGGCGGAGCAGGCGCCACAGCTGAGCCGGCAGCATTCCCCTCCTGCGCGAACAAGCGGTGCCGGCGAGTGGGAGGGACGAAATGTTAGTCTGCAGGAGGGAGAGTGGGAGGCTGTGAAAAAGAGCTGGTCCGGAGAGGAAATGAGAAGAGTGAGTGTAATGAGGAAAACCTGTTTTGTTGCTTGCAGCGACGAGAGCAGGATTGAGAGAGTAGGACCTGGTGGATGAGGGGAGAGATGAGAAGGGGGCACGTAGCCACCAGCGCAGCGCAGCACGGGTGTAGGCAGGGAGCAAGCTGTCTGCTGCTCTTTTGTGCTAAGTGTGGTGCCTGCCTCTTCTTAACACCGTCTCTGGCAAATCCTGCAGTGGAAAATTACAGCATGCTGCCAGTACAGCAGGAGCTATTGCCTGATGAAGCGAGTCTAGCAAACGGCTCCTGGACACCGACTGATGGGCAGGAAATCCCCTGTGGGATTTCCCCCTCCTCAGCGCAGCTTTGTCCTCCCGCGGCTGGCACCGCTCCGTGTCCCCGTAATCTCCCCAACACATTTTACAGGCACGGAGAGGTCGGGTAAGGGATGCAGTGAGAGGAGAAGCACAAACTGAGAAGTGCTAGCTCTTCGCAGCAGCACAGCTGCTCCTGTGCCTCCCTCCTACTGCCCCGTGGGCTCTTCTCCCTGGAATAGGTGAGAAAACACAATTCCAGCATCCTGCTTGTGAAGGGGGCACGTCTGAGGGTACCAAGGCACTGACGCTAGGAAAGGAAGGAATCTCCTTCCAAAAATAAGGATTAGCAGCCTGCAAAGCTGCTTTAGCTTAGGTGAGAAATTCTCTTCATCTTTAATTCTCTCCCAGAACCGCATGGGGACAACTTTCCTCCTACTATGCTGTATTTCTATGTTTATGTCTTCATCCACTTCAAAGTGCTTTACAAGGGAGCAAGCAATACTTAATTCATCTGTGGCCTCTGTTTCTTCCACCCTTCTTGATGTAAACTGAGAATCACCCTACAAAAATCAATTCTTTCCATTTTTTAACTGCAACTCTACGGAATTCATTTCATAACTAAGGATCTCGCCTCTCTGAGCTCTCTACCCCCTGAAGGTCTTACTGTTGCTTTACTGGATGCCCGTTGTTCAGCAGCAGTTAACAGTAGGATTGATAACAGCTGGAACTGACCCCACTGAGGCTGTGCCCTCCAACTGTATTTAAGGGAGATGAAAAGCCTGCATTCGGGTGGGGGGTTCTTGTTAATTACTGCTGTGTGGGCGTTGGGCTGCAAAGGCACCCAAACAGATAGAGGAGTATGCAGGAATGTGCCACAAAAGAACATGTATCTTTGTCGCTGTGAGTTCTGCCTTCGATGCTATGAGTTGTTGATATATTTATCTATACTGAGACTGTATTTAGTCAAAAAACACCTTCAAGTATCCTGTTAACGGCGGGTATTGACTAGGAACACAGAGCAGAAAGGGGGCTCTCCTTTCGGCTGCAGTAGGGGAGACAATGCTTTGCACCGCACTAATAAAATCACACTTGCTCTTAATTTTGCAGAGAGCACACAAGAACTTGCTGAGGTTGTGTTTGCTTCCCAAGCCTTTGACTGCTCCCTGCATCATTGGCAATGACATGACATCATGTCATCTCTTCCCAAACTCCACATCTTTAGGGAAAACAGAGCCAATTGAACTCCTTCTGATACCAGTTACCAAGGCAAGTCCATTGAAGGTGGTTCCCAGCCAGCCTTCAAGCTGCCCTGTGTTCTACCCAGGTGCCTGACATCCCCACCTGGGTCAGATGATTTGCTTATTGCATGCTCCTTACTTACATTTTTGGCTGTAAAAGGACAAAAGCATCTGAAAGATCTCTGATTTTCCAGAGTCTCCTTTTAGGTTTTCCACAAATCTCAGCTGACAGTATGCTTGAGTAATTGCCATCCAAATACCTCACCTTCCCATTCAGCTACATCCTCCTTCTCACCACTGATGGATACATATGTGAGGAGTCAGTAACTCCATCTAAATCTGTCAAATTGGTAACACGTGGTGAAAATCAGATTCAAGGCAGATTTGATCCTCCTGCTCTCTTTTAAGCTGCAAGAAACTGAGGAAGATTTGCTGCTAGATTAATACTAAGAATGATAAAAGGTTTCTGGTACAGAAGGCTGTTGAAGGCAGCTTTTCATATTCCCAGTGCTGTCTCCATTAGAAGCTTCAGGTTTCTGTGACCCTGCAATATTGATCCAACCGTTCCCATCTCAGATTTACTTCTGGTAAATTGCAACCTTCTGCTTTGTCTGCAAGAATGTTCATAATTTTACCTGCTGACTACCTCATATGAAGCAGAAGTCTTCCATTGTAATATAAACATTTCTTTCCACATGCTGGCAAAGCTAAGGTCTTTCCTTGTCTTTCAGTCAGGTAAAAAAGGCATTATTTTCTAGCTGAATTTAAAACAATTTCTTCCTTCCGCTTCAACAAGTGTCATGGTCAATACCAGTAGTTTTTGATGATGACATAAAATAAAAACTGTTACTAACAAAGAACCATATATGAGCTGGTACAAATGGAAATAAATCATGTCATGCACTTTCACATCTTTAATTAGTAGTAGCAAACAAAATTCATGTCAATTCAGCTAGTGATAGTTGGGTTGACTATTTTTCCTATGAAGAGTGTACTGTTTGTATCTCTGTCAAAAATCAGCATGAGGAAGGGATGGTTGAATTCAATGGTTGGAGGAAGAGCCATTGGAATTATTTCAACAGCAGTTGCTGCTGCTGCCTCAGTACCTTTCTCATCAACATCCAGAGAAGCCTTGTGGACAACCTAGGAAAAAAGAAAATAGAGTCACTCTGGGCAGTCAGCAGCCTCTTGAGAAATTAATCAGAGTCCTTTTAAAGCAGCCCTGCTTTGGGGGATCCACTGAGAAGTGAGTAGAGGCAGAAGAGCTCTATTGTTGTAGTCATGGCTACTTACATGCGGGTTAGGATGGAGCTATGGAAATCTCCTAAGAAAGTCCAAAATACTGGATAAAGGATAGAGGCTCCACCTGTAATTGTGTGTCTGTGCCTCCAAAACTGAGTCTCCAGGGTGAGAAGTTCAGGTTGTGCTGTGCCTGGGAGCATTAGTGGTTTTCCTTGAGGAATCAGGGGTTGATGCTCCTCTCATGTTTCAGATGCTGCCCAAAAAATCTTGGCCAATACCATTCTTGGTAAAAACCAGACATGGAGCAATCTAATCTGATCTCCAGTGTCACCAGGATCCAATCTCCTTTTGTAAGCCGGGTGACCCAGCTGCAGGCAAGTTGGGAAGCTGGGAGCTGTATATACCTGGTGTTTCTGGATGCTACCACTGATGGATTTTCCTGCATGTTTGTGAAAGAAAGGAAAAGACTTACTTTGGAAACCATCAGATCTGAGGTGCCAGTGATGCCAGAGAGATCTGCCTGGCTGGTGAACACATCCACAATTCCCATCTTCCTGAGGGTGTTACTTATTTCATAGCTCCCAGAAATAGAAAATTTGGGGAAGTAGAGGTTCATAAATCTGTTAGGTGGAAGAGAAACACAGAGGGTGGTGAGAAGGATTTTTCAGCAATATAAACAATGGTGAGAAATCTTTTTAATTCCCATGAGCATCAAATCCCAGGGGTTTGGACCCTGAATATACAGAGAGCACCAATTCAGTTGCTGGTGTTTCTCATGGTGATACAAGTACTGAAATTCTTAATAATAAAAATAGCAATCATAATAGTATTTATCTGGTGTTTTATTCCAGGAAATCTGAGAGCACTCTGCTAAGTAGAACAGTAGCAAGAGCCCCTCTTTACAGGCAGAGACAAAGGATAGCCCATGTTGCTCAGGAAGTTGGAGAGCTGAAGAGAAGTCCTGACAAAGTCTGCCTGGGGAGAAGGGTGGCAAATCCCAGCATTTCAAATCAAATAAATATTTTTGGCATAACTGGGGCATTTGGCATGGCCCCAGGAAAGGTCTGCTCTCTGCTGCCTGCACGTTTGGATTCCCTATCCTCTGTCTTCCTCCTCTGGGCTGGCCATGATCAAGTTTGCCTTTGACTGTGAGCTGTCTGTAGGCAGCTCCTGCTCAGGGTGATTTCTCTTGGGGTTTTTTTCACACCCTGTCCAGGGGTCCTCAGTCACACACATCAGTGATTACCCTTTAGGTATCTCAAGTCTTTTGCTGTCTTGCAACAAAACAGTAGAACAGAAATTGCCATTTGGTTCTCACAGTTTCTCTCATGAAGAACTTATTCCTATATTGATCCTCAAAGACATTGCACCACAGCTTCATTTAGATAAGGGTTTTCCTGATATTGCATCTGAGAATGATACATTTTAATTTTGATATTTGAGGTATCACATTATTAGCTCATATTCAGTTTGCTACCCATTATGTTTTTATTAACTGTGCTGGTATTTCTGTGATGATGCACTGAGATATATGGGTGTGAACTGCACAGCCTTATTAGTTGTGAATTAGGGCAGAGCTTGGTAAATTAGGCATGTATTAACTTGATATTACTCATCTACTGTTGCTAAGATCTCTCCCAGACAAACAAGGTTGTAAAATGCATTAGCTGATGTTGGTGTCAATGGTTGAAGCTAACAGAAACTCATTAGATATTTATAGTTTCAAAACAAAATGCCAGAAAATCAGGACATCCACAATTAATCACTTGCCTGTTCTAACAACAACTGAATGCTGCAAGATAATTGTGAAGGATATATCATGCCTGTAAGCACTACTACAAACTGTGTAAGTTATGCCTTATTTAAGGTTCAGACTTATGCCTGAGTCACAGTGTATCAGTGACATAAGAGAGGAAAAACACACTAGCTGAAATCTCAGTATAGAAGATTTGGCTTAAAATTGCAACCATTCCTCTCAGTCCATAGAGTATTTTAGAAACACCAATCTAGGCTTGCTATTCTTTAGAGAGGAATAGGATGGTCTCTGCTCTGGTTGGGAGTGCAGCAGGTCACTCAGCCACCAACAAAAGAATAGTTAAATACCAACCAGCTGCAAAATTTTTACAGCTAGGGCACACGAGCCAAAAATAACCCACTCAGTTCCCAGAATCGTCACATTCACAGTGTTTGCATTCCCCAAAAAGAAAAAATACTATAAATTAGGTGCCACTACAGCTGACTGGCAGAAGATTACCTCTGGAAGAGATGGTCTGACCATTTCTGGATGGTTTCCTTGTCCAGAGTTTGCTCTAACTGCTTCATTTTCCCTTTTGCTGGCAGAACCAGAAATGCAGTAGCACTGCCGTTATAATGCAGCCGTACCACAGTGCATGACAGCTCCTCATCAAAGTAGAAGTCAAATCTGCCCATCTGGTACATCATAGGGACTTTCACAGTCGTTTCAGCATCCACAAAGAACTCCCTTTCTTCAGTATGCTCTGCTTTAAAAGGCTTTTCCCAGCTGCCTGATACAGAGAAGGAGAATTTAACTGAATATTCAATGTTCTATTTCATCATAGACTAAATTTTTTATAGCTAGTAATAATATTCACCTCTTTCTCCATATGTTAAATACTGAATTTTCAAATTCAGTTTAGAATGTGTATCACAGTAATGCAAGGAATTTTTACCTGTTCAAAAGAGTGCATTGTATTCTACTTTCAATTTATGTTTCAGAGGCCAGTAATTAAATAATTAGGTTTTTTTTTTGTACCTACCACTGCTTTTCTATTCAGGAGATCTAAGTGGCCTTTATGTAAACATCATTTATGTACTCATATACTGTATGCAATTAAGTTCTATTCACTTTAATCATAAGCCTCAATTTGTAGATAAAATAATGTAGGATCTCATATCTGAGTGGTGCTATGTCAGGCTTAAGGCCACATCTAACCCACATCAGAAATGCACATTGTTTCTGCTTTGTTCCTTAAAATTTTCTCCCCTATTCATCACTAGCTTCTCCCATATATAAATGTTAGTGTGCATGTATAAAGTACTCTGATGGGGGGATAAAAAGGAGTATGCAGTAAATTAGGCCATTGAATTGTGCATAATTTAAAAAGAGGCATTAGGTCATATATAAATCTCAGTGCCTTCACTGAAAATTAGAAGCATGTGGGACAACTGGAGTTATGGTCAAACCCAGGAACACCACCTTAGGCTGCATGGGAGGCTGTGGCTTGGAACAGAGCTCCTGGAGCTGTCACAAAGGGAAACAAGACTGTGTGGCCTCAGCTGCCTCCCCATTACCTGTCTCCTGTTACCTCTCCACCACCTCCCCTATGCCATTAGGGGATCTTCTGGTCCAGCAAGGAGCATTGGAAATTTTCCCCAGAGCAGTTTTCAGTTGAGGTAGGTGACATTAGATTTGTTGATAAGAACGAATAGTGAGAATGTGAACCCTAGAGGAGACTTACCTTTAAAGAAAACAAAGCTAGCCAGAAGCATTACAGTTTGTGGGTCCATGTCCTTGACCAAATTAGTAATTTTCCCATGTGTTTTCTTCTCTATATAATCATTGATCTGCTGTTCAGCTTCTGTGGGTTTGTTAAAGTCAGTTGTAAAAGCCTCCAGCTGATACAGAGCTTTGGCATCATCTAAAAACTTTTTTAGGAGTTTCAGCTTCTCTGTTACAAAGATGGCATTGCCCATGTTGAGCTGGACTCCACCCTCAGGATGGTTCAGCATGTGGATTAGGTTGTGGAAGCCTTCATGTATCTCTTTCTCCTGAATCTCTGTAAGGTTGAAGGCGAGTCCTTCCAGGATCTGAGACTGTGTGGCTGATCTAGCCCCAAGGGCCAGCATTGCAAAGGCAGTGGAGATGCTCACAGGAGACAAGAAAATGTTCTTATTCGGTGCCTCCTGTGTAATCTCCCTAAAAAACTGGAATGCAAAGTCAGCATTGTTTGGCACAAGTTTGAGGCAAGCCATTGCTTCACCTCCATGATGTATGTGGTGTTTAGGGTCATTTGGGTCATGTCCGCTGTGGTCACTGGGTGGGAGCTGGCTGTGGGCAACAGTGTGAAACCCAGCCAGTAGCAAACTTAGGTAGAATGTGGTCTTCATGTTCTTGTATTAAAATCCTACAGAAAAAAAAAAAAGGAGATGATGTTACTGAGGTAAGTAAACTAATTAAGTAGAAAGAGTTATTCTGTCATTACCACTGATTTGAAAAGTCTTATCTGTTTCTTTTGTCCTCAGTTTCCATGTTCTCCAATTCTTGCCAGAATTTTTTTTTAAATTTTCCCAGGCCTCCTGGCAAGTCCCTGCCAAGTCTTTCTGCCACCCCCACCCTAAATACCTGCAAAGACAAAATTCAGCATGGATTAGTTGAATACACAGCACCCTCAGCAGGCTGGAGAATGGAGCATATCCCATCACAAAACACCTCTTGGCTAATTGCTGAAAGGCTGTGGTGCAACTCTGCTTTTGACACTAATGGTCTGAATAATTCCTTAAAATTTCATCACAGAAGAAGTCTGGGTGTCTTGTGAGTTAGGGGAGAAAGAGGAGTTTCATGCAAGTGAGCAGCAATCAGTAGCTACATGGAAACAGAATCTGAGCAAAGAGGCTAGCAGGAGATCTTTAAATAAACTTTTGGTCAGGTTGATAAGGTCTCCTATTTAAAGAAAGGACAAATAATGGGGGCTGTTCTTCAGTAGCAAACCAGATATAAACACCTACCTCTCTAAGGAATGGGTGTTTTTTTTTTCTAAATAGAAATAATGTAATGTTTTAAATAAGAACCTGAAACAACGTGCTCTTACACAAAACTGTTGGAGTGGGTTCATTTTCAGCACAGCAGAAGCAGTCAATGCCATTAACAAAGAACAAGGCCTTATTTTTATCAGCTGCTCCACTGGTCAAAGGGTGAAGTGTTTATCAATGTGTCACACTTGGCTGTGGTAGCCACGTTTCAATGCAGGGCTGACACTCTGCACTGGATAAGATCTTAAAAAGAGACCTTGAAAGTGGGGATATGAATGTCCCAATAGGCCTCATTTCTGAGGAGGAATCTAGGGCAAAGAAATGGTGCAACAGTTGCACAGGGTTTGAGGAGATAATGAGCCAGATTTGCTAAAATTGTGCACAAAGAGACATATTACACCAATTGCACTTTTCATCTCTGGGATAACTCAACTTGAGAGACTGGTCAGAAAGCGCTGTGCTTATGGTTCTGCTTTCTCTACATCATCAGAGGGAGCAATTTGTATTAGTAGTTGCATATCCACTTACAGAGAAACACATGAGAACAACATAACATTTTCAAGCTATAATCAAATATTCAAACATTTACATGTTTGTTATAAGTAATTCTAAAAAGCAGGCCTATTTGCAATAACAGCATTACTGACAAGTGTAAGAACTATAAGGGTTGGATTCCTGGCAGCTACATTTTCAATTACTGTACACAGTAGTTTTAAATTATAGTTTGGTCTCTTCTGATTTTGACATTGAAATAATTCTTGTTGTATCTAGATACTTGTAACTCAACACAAGAGCTCCAGTTCTGAGTTTTTAGAACTGCTGTCAGTGAGCCAGTGTATTAGTCAGACTTTGAAGAGAAATCAACTCCCAAACAAAAGCATCAGAGCTAAGCCTACTCTATTTCCACATATCCAGCAGGCTGATTCAGAAGCTGCCTGTGGATAAATTATTTACTATGAACTATTTACTCAGCTGCAGCCATAATTTATTAAGAATAACATGAATACCAAAAAAGAGAAACATTTCATTTTAAACATACGTTGCCACCTGTTCTCTATCTCATCACATTTAATATTTATTACAAATTATGACTTGTGATAGATTGGCTTTTCTATGTATGCCTCAAACTGCCAATTCTATTTATTTGGAATGCAAAGCAGAATGGGATTTTAACTGGCTTGACCTCAGAATTATGGTGAAAGGATATAGAATGGTTTTGCTGTAAGGATTCTGTAAAATATTAATTACAGTTTTCTGAAGGCAATTTTCCCTATCCTGATATTTTTTCTCTATGTAGTTACAACATGTTCACATTTTGTGGTTAATTTATGTACTTTCATGGAATTAATTTCATTTTATTACAGCTCTGAATTCACAGATAATTAAATACAATCTGAATCACCCAACTGTTACTCAGTACTGGCCAATCACAAACAGTCAAGACTCATGTGTCAGACCTCACAAAAATCTTGATAATGTTAGTTTTAAAGGCATAAGATTATAAAAGATTTAGCAGCTGTGATTTGTAGAGGTCTTTTTTTGTTGTTTAGGCCTTCAAGATACAAGCGGTCCTCTTCATTAGTCCCTGTTTTGGTACCTAAAGGTACTTTTATAATAAGATTTGCACCCTCTCAACCTTCAGAGTATGATTGTGGATTGTTATTTCATATTTGATACTTGCTATTTCATTTCATGTTATTGTGGCTTCTGGGTTAGCAAGTGATCAACCACTGACAAATTGACAACAAACACCATTTCAGCAGGAAACAGAAGATGCAGATTCTCATATGGTCCTAAAGACTGATGGATTTTCATATGGAGTGTAGTTGCTAATGATTTATTAAAAAGCAAAGGGCTGAGAACCTGTACTGTAAAGCCTTTAGGAAATTCCCAGACTGGAGGAGTTAAGTTTGCAGAAAGCTCTTTAAGACCTTTACTTCTATAATTTCCAGAAAAAAACCAGTTTATCCATCAACATGGCAGTAGGAGTGAAAAGCACTTCAGTTCCAGTTCCAAATCTAGTCTGGCTTGTTGTATGGCCTGGAAGGAAACGTTAACCTCTGCCTCTTTTCTTTGTGTGTGTTACACAATGACAGTTTATCTGTGGTGTTCAAGAATAGGTGTCTTTAAAGAAGAGCTTTCAATCAAACCAGACAATGATACAAGAGCATACCAGCACTTGGAAGACAGTGTTTGCAGCAATGTATCTGTAATAGTCTTGGTGATAACATTTGCTGGATATATTATATCTCCCCTAGCACACAATATTCCCTACCATGCAACTCAGAAAGAAAATGGAGAACACTGGGATTAGCTGAAGTTACCTTAGAATAATTCCACCAGAAAACCTGGGACTGAGTTTTCTGCCTGACAGAACTTGCTGCTTTATGGATACAGGTATTTTGTCTATTTTAGAGCTTATTTCTGTCTCTATGATTGAAGAGATTCTGGAGACAACTTTCTGCCTTTAGAGTCCCATATAATATCCCAGGAGAGGAATATTCATCCCATACTACTCTCATAAGGGGTCCTCACTGATAATCTCATTTCAGGCAACATGAAAATTTGCACTACTCAAAAACATATGAAGGCATAAATAGGAAAGCTGTTTGCTCACCAGATGGTGCTACTTCCCTCCTGTTTCTGAAGAAGGAAATCTGAGAAATTTGTTTCCTGGAAGCAGCACTGTGGGAGACCAGGCACATCAAGTCACAGCACCACAACCACCAGTGGTGTCTGCTGAACTAAATATCAGCTGTTTAGAGGCTTGTAAAAAGAATCACCCAAGCACACAAAAAAATCACAAAAGAAAGACTTGACTGGCAATATCTGTGTGTGAGAACATGACCTCAGGAGCCAGGTCAGGCCTCTGAGGTCATGAAGCTTCATAGGTCCAGGAGCATCTATTCAAAGGAGCACCACAAACTCACCTGTGCTTTCCTGGCTGGCCAGAAAGCTCTGCTTATTTAATCATGTGCACCTGAACAGGTTCAGGGCCTGTTCCAGATGATCATCTAGACATTCTCTTCTCTTGTCATTCAGAGTTTTGATACCTCTATGCCTAAGCCCCTGAGGAGACTGCAAACACAAGCCAAGGCCATTGGACTGTTCAGAGAATCTAGCCACTGTGAATATTTCATTAAAAGTAATTCCTTTTGCAGCAGAAATGTGGAAGCCTAGTTTACATTACCCTTTAGAAATGTATGTGACTGTTCATTCACAGGGCTGTTTTGTGTTTTTTCTATCTTCTGTGAGCCAGCTTAGCATTAGAGAACTCACCCAGAAAGTGGCATCACCCACCTCTAAGCCTCCTTTTACCTGGAAACAGGTGAACATGAGCTCTCACTCTTCTACCAGGCCACCATGAGTATTTGCTGTTGAACCAGAGTTACTGCACACACTCAGGGATGAAGCATCACTGATGCCAAAAGAATAAAAAAGTAGACAAAAAAGAATGAGTGCAGTGGTTAAGATAGAGGGGATTTTCTTCTCTCTGCAAGAACAGATCAGACCAGGTCCTCAGTTTCTACATTCCAGTGTACAGCTGACCACAGGCTGGTTTCTGGCTCATTAAAAATGTTGACCTCACTGTGATCTTCTGAACATGTGAAAATCACCAGTTTCTCCACTTCCCTCTCAATGGGCCTGATGATTACCTCAGCAATGTCTCATCTAAAACAGAAGCAGACCTTAGATACACCATTCCCTAAGCAATGGTATTTCTTGTAGACCTTCAGTATAAAAATCACCAGAATTACTTAAAAAGAAGCACCAATACATTAAAAAAAAGTTCTAAGCACCCATCCTCAGACTTTTAATGAATCAGGGCCTATTTTTAGCAGGAGGTACATGAGGGAAAGTCCCCCTTTTAGGATTTCTTGGCTGCAGAGACCACGTTGCTTTCTGGCAAGACACTCTGCTCTGCTTTTAGATTCTCAATCCTTCTTCCGATGACCTGACAATGTGTAGGCAACTCATTCTCTCATTTGTGATGCCTATGTCCTTTATATCCAGGTGACACAATAAAAACCTCATTATATAGGACAGAATTCAGTATAAGATACAACCCTAGAAAAGATTTAAAATTGATTGCCTTCAACAAGAGGAGACACTTTTAAAGTCTCTATAGGAAGCAAAAAAATCACTACTTACAGCAGCTCCCTAGGATCCTGCTGTCTTCACCAGGACTACCCTGCAGCTCCCTCTCTTATTTATGCAGTTGAATAGCATTGTGAAAGCAAAACGTCCTCTAGAAAACATTAACCAGGACAGACAAGCGTTATTACTTTAGGAATGGTGCAGAGTAAACAGTGGAGACAATTTTTCTGGGCAGGCACCTGATTTTTGCTGTATATGCATGGCCAGACCTGACCTTTTCTTAGAACAGTCCTAAGAGTAGCCCACATTTCTACACATCTTCCTAATGGGAATCTAGCTACTCAATCTGGGAAATGCTTCACATGCATCATTAACTTCTGTAAACTGCATGAGTTCATACAGTAGAAGTAACTGAAGTGAGTGAAATGAAACATATACATAATAGTAGGCATGAGCCAAAGGGAAAGACAGCTGTAGATGCATGCTGCAGCCAGATCTCAATTTAGTATTTTTCAATGAGGTATTTTGCTTCCTCTATACCAGGTTTTTAATAGTTTTTATTTGGCATATTTGTTTTAAATGATACACTATTTCTTAATTACCTACATTGCCATTAATAAAGGCCAATTTCTGGGGACATCCCTTTTAAAGTTAAAACTGCAGTACTGACGTTTGTAGTGGCTGGGGGCTGCTGTAGGGATGGCAAGATGATGGCAGAGATGTGCATCCAGGACCCTGTGGCACCCAGCACACCTCAGCCAGAGTGGTGTCACCTGGTGCCTCGTCCAGCAATGGATCGAAGGAAAAACTGTTGCCTTGTACTCACAGTGTGGGCTGGCACAAAGTGCAAGCACTGGCAAAAGGCAGACAGGGAAGGGCAGGCCAAGACACCAGAGCCTGCTTTCACACAGAGCTGGGCTTATGTGGTCAGGCCACCTGTGTTTTACATGACCCCCTGTGAGGAGGTGCTCCTGCAGCACCCACGGAGGGGCAGCCACAGGGGCTGTGCTAATGTGGGTATGACTGAGGGTTTGGAAAACTCACAGGGCAGTGCCCCAGTGAACACCTTCCATCCAGGAGGATCACACCCTTGGAAGTAGGGGATTCAAGGAGGAAAGGTGCTGTACATCATAGAATAATTTCGGTTGGTAAATAAATCCAAGACTATCAGGTCCAGCCATTAACCCAGGACTGAGAACTCCATACTAAACCTCAAGGTTAAAGACCAGATCTACATGTCTATTAAATACCTCCAAGGATGGTAATGCCACCACTTCCCTGAGCAGCCTGTTCCAGTGTTCATAATCCTTTTGGTGAAGAAATTTTTCCTAATAACCAATCTGAACATGTCCTGGAACAACTTGAGGCCATTGCCTGTTTTTCTATCACTTGTTACTTGAGAGAAGAGACCAACACCCACCTTGATGCTACTTCCTTTCAGGTAGTTCTGGCGAGTGATTAGGTCTTTCCTGAGCCTCCTTTTCCCCAGCATAAACTACCCTAGCTCCTCCAGCTGCTCCTTGTAAAACTTGTGCTCCAGACCCTTCACCACCTCTGTTGTCTTTCTCTGGATAAGCTAAAGCACCTCAATGTCTTTCTTGTAAATAAAATGCCTTTTATTGCAGTGCATGTTAAAGAGGGACTCTTTCAGAAAGAAAAGCTTTACAATAACAGGATAAATGTTTTGGAAGGATTTTTCTCTGGGCCATTCCTCAGGGGTTAGCAATGGATGGAAGCATTTCTTCTCTCTTTTCCAGCCTGTATGCCTGCACATGTGAACTTACCAGTAGGTACAGCATGGAAGTTTCTATGCATTTAGGGTTGTTGGAGCTTCTGCAAATCCTTTCCTTCCTGGCTTCTAACTCTTACCTGTACAAGGGTAAGCACAATAGTGCAGTAGAAGTTTTGATCCACACTGCTAGCAAATGTGTTTGAATTGTTTACAGACTGAAGAAAGCAGCTGGGCATATGCAGCCTGTATTTCTGTAAACAAATGAACAATAGCCTCTCAGCTTACAGAAGCTACCTAAAACATATTCAGACTGAAGATGAGTAACACACTGAAAGAAAAAGGAGAGCACAAAAGTTCAGCTATGAGTAAAGTCACCAAAAAAAAAAAAAGTAGTGAAGGAAAAACCAATCAACTTAATATGACTTTATTTAAGAGCAATTTATTCTTCCAATTGGAAGTGTCATTCACCTGCTGAAATTCGTATGGGAGTGCAAGAGGGAAAATGAAGTAAATAAAATCTAATCTCTATCAATCTCCAATGTTATATCCAATGTGATACCTATTTTCTTTTTCCTGATCGATATAACAATCATGTAAGCCATTGCTGAGACTGTTTCAAGATTTGATGTCAGAATGTTGCATAGGAACTTGTAGCTCTCTTTTTATGCAGGCAGGAAGCTTATGTAGGCACTGGTCGGGTATTCTGAAAGACAGCAATCATTCCATTTGGTCCTCTTGCTCTGCAATATTAGGTGTCTTATTACTTTGAACCCCAAGTTTCTCTGGAGTTTTTAAAGTATTATTATTATTTATTATTACTATTATTATTATTATTATTGAAAGATCTTAATAATACTGTTTCATTTTTTAAGTGAATTGACATTAACAAGAGTCATCCAGTATGAATTCCCTTGAAATCAGGCTGGCTGTAGTCCAAAAAGAATTAATTATTTAAATTAGTCAGATATTTTAAAAATATGAAAGTGTTTCTCTCCTGGAGAAGCAAGCATACAGTTCTTATATTTTAAAAATATGAAAGTGTTTCTCTACTACAGAAGCAAGCATTCAGTTCTTCTAATTTCCCTAAAAGCCATTTTAAAACACAGTGGATTGTTGCTATTCTGCTGATGCCCTCTGGAGTACAGAGAGCACAGAGTCCCTCCTACAAGAGCACTGAGAATAAATGTCAGCGTGGAGCTGGTGAAAACTGCATCCCACTGTCCCCTGCCAGGCTATATTTAATTTGTGGAGCTCTGTGTTTCCAGAGGAAAGGCACTCATGGTTGCATGGAGCAGGTCAGTAGTGACCTGCTGGAACAGGTGCCAATACAGATCAGGTACAATTGTGTCAAGTGCCTTCTCCAGCACTTCCAGGTGAGAATTCAGCAGACCTTCACCTCCAAATTCCTTCTTTGCTTTCATGCTGTGCATTGGTCTTGCCCCCTACCAGCCCCACAGAGTAGGTCTGGACTCACTCCAAGGGGGAATGTCTTGGACAGACACGAATTCCAGCTCCAGTGAGGGAAGGCACACGCGGTACTGTCCCCTGAGCACCTGCAGTGAGTCCCTTCCCTTATTGCCAGTCTAGCATCAGTTCCTTTCTGCAATGCAGTCAAGACCTTCTGGGTCCCGAGGAGAGTTATATGTTCTATCACTTCCAAAATCTGGCTTGGAGTCTGCTTCCTTCTCTTAGGCTGGGGTTGCACAGTTGCTTTAACCTGACCAAAGTACAGGAGATGTCTCATTCCCCTTCATCCGTGCCATCTCTCCAGGATGGCTGATGGTCTCTGGGGGCTGGAGCCCAGGACAAGTGGGGAGAGGCTGGAGGAACAGATCTTTTCCAGCCTGGAGAAGAGAAGGCCAAGGGAGAGATTGCACTTGCTGTCCTCTCCCACATAATGGGCTATGCTAGAGAGCAGATGGAGCCAGAGATGCTCAGTGGTTGTGAATAAGGCATGGGATGCAAGCTGTAGCAAGGGAAACACCAATGACATCTATGGAAATGAGTGTTCACAGGGAGGTGAAATACAAGGGCACATCTCTGTGTGAGGCTGTGAAACTGCTGTCCTTGAAGACATCCAAAACCTGCTGGACGTGGCCCTGAGCAACCTGAGCTAGATTCCAGGCTGGTGCTGCTGTGAGCAGGTGGTGGGATTGGATGACCTTCCAACATTGGAGGTGCCTTCCAACATAAATCATTCTACTTTTCTAACAAGAAATTACTGTGAAACCATGATCTCAGGAGTCCCTGTTTCCACTTGTGCTACAGGTTTGCATTTAATCCTGCAGGGAAACTCCCCTCTGCTTCTTACCACATGAGGGTCTCTCCAGAGGGGAGAAACACTCAGCTCCTGGGGAGGTGTCATCTCCCTGGTCCTCAGGCATGCCCCAGCAGAGCCAGCACAAGGGAAACAGGCAGGCTCCCTCCTGGCTGCCCAGACACAGGCTCTGCCAGAGCACAGCACACAAAATGCACATTGGGAACAAACAAATCTGGTGGGCCATCTGCCGTGCTCCCAGCACGCCACAGCCGTGGCAGGTGGCTCACACCCCTCTGTGTGCTCACACCCCTGCCTGTGCTCAGACTTGCAGCACTGCGCAGGACTGTGCTCTCCTCCTCTGAGACTTTGACAGTTCCCAGTACTGACTGAATCTCAGCAGGAATCTATGTAGCTGCCTTGATTTCTCTAGACCTGCCTGTAATTCAGGCCTGCTAATGATACGCTTTCTGTAGCCTACATGGTGGAGAGATGGAAACTGGTGACCCTTGGAACAGGTGAGCTTGAATGGGCTACTTTAAAAAGTTGCTATGAAAGAAATATTTGATATGGCCATTTTCTTTCACATATGTCTGTTAAGATGGTAAGTTTTCAGATGTGTCCTTAGTGGGGGGCTCAAGAAGTTGGGATTTAATTCCATTTACTTTCTAAGTGTGCAAAAAGCTTAACTGCAAGTGTCTCAACAAGTCTCATTGTTTGCTGTCTTCTCTTAGGACAAGCTAAAGCATCTCCCAAGATGAAGTTGTGTGATTGCAGTGGAGAGAGCTTGAACGCTTGAACAGTGGAGAATACTTGAACATTTTCCAAACTGTGTTCTCCTGTGCTAAACGATTTTATCACTAATCAGGTCTCTATGTTCTTCTTTCTTGATCCATGAATACAAAATATGTGTGAATGGGTCTGAGAACAAATGTTGACCGTTCTTTACCTTTCATGTGGACAAATCTCCTTCCTCTCTCTGTCTGTTTGCAATTGCTCCCTATGGAGAACCATAGGAAAGAGGAAGATTCAGTGATCCTGTTGTTGCTATGCTCTAAAACTGTGGTCTGAACATACTCAGTGTTAGATCTTTAATTTAGTAATGGTTCCTTCTTTCACTGAAGGAAGGTCCTAGGTTTCTGCAGGTTCAAAATGTCTGTACTCCTCTTGCCCTGAGCTGTGAGATGTGGTCCATAAGAGATTTAAACTCTGGAAGCTGCTCAGGGGTTATCAACTTCTGTACATGTAGTGTAGAAACACTTTCTGCTTTCAAATCTCTCCTTAAAAAGCATATCACCTCTGCTCAGATACCTTTAGATTTCTCTGAAATGGCTAGGAAATTGGAGATTTACAGAAATTGGAGACACACAGATACCCAGCAGATGGAAAACATTGATTTTAAACCCCGTAAGTCTACCATCTCTTGTGTGTTAGGCTGATTGCTCCAGCATTTGCACTGTCTTCTCTTACGCCCAGAATCTCATTTTTTGGTCTCATCCTCCTCCATATGTAGTGATTATTAGGCACTTAGACACCTCAGAAATGGGATACTGCAGGTGATAAAACCTGGAACTCTTGGAAGGGCTGTCACATGCCAGGCCTCTCAGGGGGACACATTAACTGCAAACTCCTGCAGTTAGGAAATGCCAGGATGAAAGTGGCTATGCTGTGCTTTTTGGTGAAGGATAGGACTGGTGGAGTCCTGCTCCACTGACAGTGATTTGACATTACATTTCTCCAGAGGTAAATCTCTGAGGCCTCAGTGTTACTTCCAAGCACAGATATTCATGTACTTGAAAGAAGCAATATCCAGGATCTTTTTCAAAAAGGTGCTTTTCCCGAAGGAAAATATAAAGATATCTGCGCAGAGGGTCTTGAGATGTATTTGTCACTACCACATGAATTTCTGTATTTCCTAATACTTAAACAGACAGTTGTGCAAATTCAGCACTGATTTACCTCAGTTTTTAGCTGACATTGAGTATACTTTGCAACTATTTACATGATGGTGATCATGGTCATGTAGCAAACACATCCACCCAGTCTTGACCATCACCAGAAGTAACCTGGGCATGTACAGATACATCCAACGCAATCTGGCCAAATAGTGCACTGATATTAGCAGACAGGAGTTACCCTATGTCTTTTGGTGAAGAAAAATTACTTGAAATATCTCTTACACAGTAAAAATGCATTTTCATGCCAAGTTTCATTGCTAGTCTTGTTTTGCTTATAATGAGAAGACTTGTATGGTTTTATTTTTACTTCTACCTTCTTTGTTACTCCTCAGAAACTCACATGGCTCACATAGGAGATGGTGGCCGTGGAGGTGACTGGAGATGGCAAGCTAAAAGGAAAAGCCAGGGGTTTTGGGGCTCTGAAGGTTTCAGTTTGTGAAAGATCAGATGCTCAGTAGCTGTTTCTAAATATGGCTGTTTTTTGGAGATATTTATTCCTGCTCTAGTCAATTATCTCCAAAGCACAGAGTCTGTCCTGTTCTTCATATTCTTTCAGCTGTTGAACAGTGTTATAAACCCAGACTCTATCATAAACATTAACCAGATCAGGGACAGATAATCATTCCTGAGGAACAGCAAATAATGTAGATATTGCTTGCATTTCTTTTTTCACAAAAGCCGAGAGAATTTCTAGTTAGGGGAAGGTCAGCTGCATGGTGAAGAGGGAAGAGCCTCTGCCAGGGTGAAATACTCCTGTCAAAACTCATCTTCATCCAGACATGTCGTGTCAGGTTGCCCAGAGCAACTTCTGAAGCTTTTGCTGAATCTGCTAAATAGTTTCATCCCAAATACTTTTTAGATGAAAAAATAAAGCATTTAGTTTTGATAGTTTCTGAACTGGAACAGTGTTTTAGAAGCTTCTTTAAAATGTTGTCTGACTCTTACAACACCTCCCTCAGCTCAGTAATTTGCTGCTCTTCAGCTGGGGTCAGACAAAACCTGCTGATCTCTTGGAAAATCTTTCAGCTCATTTACTCAGAAAATGAAAAGTGGTTTTCTGACAATGTTTTTCATCCAAAAGGCAAATCTGAAACTAGTTGTTAGAACTGCTCTGGTGTGGTGTTTCATTCACTCAGGAGCAGATCTGGGGATGAGAACAGTGGGAATTAGGGAAGGGTGTGGAAGACTATGTACAGGCAGCAGCCTGCCTCCAAGGGGAAAGGCTCCCATCCCACGCACACTCACTTCAGCAGAGCTGAGTCCTGCTTCTGGTTACTGGAACTCCTGAATGCCATGAAAGTTCAAGGAATAGTTGACACAACTGATGCATATAATACTGTAGTAATCAATTGCTATGAAATATTTTTAATAGAATTCTTATGCAACCCATTTGCATTTGGGGTTTTTTCCCTATTATCTTCAGGTGTGTTTAAGGAGAACAATATTGATGGGTGTGAGAGAGCAGCTGGTCCCAGCTATGAGATGGAAATCAATCACCTCAATCAGTCAGAGGAGGCCCTGTGTCTTTTGGACTCAGGCAATATAAGCAGAGGCAGGTGATGTAGTAATGTGAAATGTGCAATTGTTTGCTCAATAAATTAAATTCACATTTGGAAAAAAAAAAACAATGCAGGAAGAAGGCTGTGTTTCTGGTTAGGCTCAAGAAGGGAAATTTCCAGTAAAACTGAAATGGAAGAAAACCAACAAGAAACCAGAGATAGCCTGTAAGATGATGGACTGCAATGTGGAACCTGTAGGTGTCTAAAGCATGTAATTTATATCCTTTGTTGCCCTTAGACATGAAACATAACACCTTTTTACAGTTCCCATCTCATCCCTGGCAATAACCAGCTGGTAGTGCTCCTGCAGTTGGTTGTGAGCAAAGGGAAAGGGAACGACCAGTGGAACTGTAATTTATGCAGTGCTGCCTTGCCCTTGTAGTAAAAGCATGTTGGACCCCTTGAACCTTCTTACCTGGCAACCTTCTGACCTGTCAGCTACAAACCCTTCTTTCTCCTGCAGCTGCTGTTTGCTCACCTGGACTCTATTCTCCACCAGAAGCACAAGATGTAAGGAATAATTGCAAAGTGCAACATTCTAGTATTATTTACAATATTGAGGATACCACAAAGTCAACCTTGACCTCCATCAGGAGTTTCCATGTGTTTGTTCTGGCATGTTGTGACGCCAGTGAGGGCTCCCTCTGTTCTTTTCTATTTTCTCTCTATTCTTTAATATTTGCAGATCAGCTATCCTGATATTCCATGTTTTGACCAGTCAGCATCTACTGCACAAGTATTGGGAATGGGAGCTTCTTTAGGGAAAGATGATTGTGAAGGACTCTGAGTCCAAATGCAGATAATTATTCCTGCAGTAGAAGGATTATGTGGACTTGCACAAAATGGGAAGCTACCTACAGGTGATCAGATAGCAACAGTCAAGGAAGCAGCTAGCAATAGTGTCCCCATGCAACAATCACAGAATCTGTCAAGACTTTTGTCTTGGTGGTGCCCTGTATGTATCATGAGTTTATATACAGACAGGAATGCCATATGCTCTCAGTTCTTCTCAGCTTGTGATCCAAAATTCAGATGATACATGAGGAAAGAAATTGAGAGTTGAAAGGGGATATTTGTGCACATAATTCTTCCAGAAAAATGCAGTTATTGCTAAGCAGTTTTCTTTATCATCCTGAAGAGGATGGGGCTTTAGGATGGACACTTCTGAGCTGGGCATAAGAGGGGAGCTAGAAGATGTGGTCAGAAGGAAGATTGATTTAGCTGGTAGATCTGAACCCAACAAGGAAGTATTAAGAAGAGCAGTGTGAGCATCTGTGTGTGTGACTTTAGGCAGATAGGCAGTGGGTGGAAGCTGCACTATGGCAGGAGCCTTTAGCTGCAGCAGAAACCTTAGGAAGGTGTCCCAGGGGAAGAAACTCTCTCCTCCTTTACCTGAGCTGCCCCTGCAATGTCAGATGGTCTTCCTGGGAAGGGTTAAATGGGCTCAGAAGTGGCAAAGCATCTTTATCCCTTAAATGTTTCCATCTTCCCCCCATCCCTCCTTTTCCTCCCCACCTCTCAGTCACCTCCACAGAAAAGGCCCTGATCATAATTTTCCACATTGGCACAAATTCTTTCATGCCCCTCAGACCCCTGCACTCTGCCCCCAAACCAGCCAGAGGCAGGATGTCTGTTCATTGGAAGCTGCAGATTTGCTTTTGAGTATCCTGATTCTCCCTTCAGGTTTTCTGCTATGAGGCTTCCTGGATCTTTTTCATGCTACATGAATGCCTCTGTTCTGACCAGCTGAAGTCTGTGGAAGCCATCTGGGTACCAAAGGAGTAGATACCCTAGTTATCTACTGATGATGGGAATTAGACCGTCCCAAAAATCCTATATCTTTCTACAATTTGTGCTCAGTGATCTGTATTTGCCTTATTGCTTTCTTTAAAAGTTTAAAAGTTTAATTTAAAAATCATCTTCATGATAGTGAAAATGTCATCTGCCTTCTTAGCTGGATAAAGAGGAGCTTCTTTGTAGAGAGTAGACTATCATTGCCCTAATGAGCTTCAGCTGGGCATGAATTAATTAATTGAGTGAGTTAATCTATGACACAGATCGCTAATGTGAGTTTAATGTCCTTAACTACTAAAACCTAATGGTATCCATGGCACTTTCAGAAGGAACCCATCACATTCGTCTGACCTTTATTGCTTTTTGTGCTGTCTTTATATTGTTTGAACAGGCTTACACAGTGAACACACTGTTATACATTAAACAGCAAATAAAGTTTATACAGTAGCTGTAGAGCAAGCAGTGACATTGCTCTTCTGGGCACAGCTGCATGCCAGCACAAGAGAGCAAAAACAACACTGAGTGCTCCTGGGTCTCAATGTGCCAGTGCTCCTGGCTCTGCTGTTTCTTGCTGTCTCCTAAGGTTCATGCCAGAAATGAAGGGTGAAGGGATTTTCACAGAGCTTTCTCCAGCTTCTCCAAGGCTGGTAGGATGTAGCAAATTCTCTCCTTCCCCTGCTTTTCTGATTCAAAGCCTTCTGAGGAAAGCCAACAGCAGCATGGCTCCAAGTTCAGACATATCAAATAAAGTTGTTTTCTTCATAAATCCTGACAAGCCATAGTGCCTGTTGCGTGTCACAGATGCAACATTTCTCCTTGAGACATCTTTTCTAAATTGCATTTCATGCTTGAAAAATCAACCTCTCCTTTGAAGCTGTGTCATTTTTATTCTCTTCCCCATGTCTGATTACTAGAAAGAGAATATTTCAGTCAGTTACATTTCCAAATATAGAGAAATATTAGGATTAATTAAAATAATAGTTACAAAGTTGAAGCCATCACTTATGTGGTACTTTGAATTAACGTAATGACAGACACTAAGCTGATCACAAATAACAAATCATGCCTATTTTATTTTCTATTTGAGTGTTGAACAACTTCCTAGTTTGTGGTTTTAAGATTAATTAAGCCTTTAGGCCAAAGGTGTCATGATGAGATGCTCTTCAGTTAAGGCTAAATAGGAAACCTTTAAGTGGTATATTGATAAATAAAGATGTTTGGTACACTAAATATTGCTAGAGTTACTTAATCTGACTATGCCCACTCAAAAACATCCCTAAGAATTTTGCTTCCTGTATCCTGTAGGGCTCAGCATGATGAAGAAACAAGGAAACAAGCCCAGAGTTCCCAGAGAGCAAAACTATGTGCAAGGTCTGGTAAAAACTCTTGGACACCAGCTGGGGAAGACCAGCCCAGAGGAGCAGGCACAGTAACTTCTGGCCAGGATGGTATTACTAGTTAAGAACACAGTGCAATGTAAAGAGCTTTATATCAGATACTGTGTTAGGAGAAGGCAGAGTGGTTCATTAGAGTGATCCAGTATGTGACTGGGAAACCTGGGTGTCCATGTGCAGGAAGAATTGTGAGTTCAGCTGTCTGAACAATGTGATCTAGCACACACAGCTGTGTGCTTCCAGCCCTGGCCAACACGGTGTGGTGCTCGCTGCTCTGGTGACCTCTGTGCCTGTGCCAGCCCCGCTGGGGCCCAGGCTGGCACTGCCTCGGGGAGGAGCAGCCAGGCTGTTGAGAAAATGAGTAAATCAACAGAATGTGAAGGGCACATGTTTTTTTGCCTGGGCTTCAGAAATACATTTTTACCCCTTCAGACCCAAGGGGTTTTTACACCCTTGGAAGATTTCACTGGCTTTTCTTTGTGATTACTGCACTGGTGATTGCTTCTTTTTGTTTCCAAACTCTGACTTTTCTATTGTCTCCTATTTGGTATGAAGAGATCAACTCCCACTTTTTATTCACCTACTATGATAATTTGAGTTTGTACTGCCAAACAATTACTTTATTTTTCACCCCTTATTCATTGATTCACAAACTTATTTTAAGATAATCTCTCTAATTATTCTTTCAAAATCTCTCTTAAACACAACTCCCCCCACACACTACTACTTCACAATTAAACTACTCCTTAGAGTGTTGAAGGAGTTATGTAGGGGGATTTATAGTTTTCCATAGTGGAGTAGGAATTATCAGGCTCTGTTCTGGTAAGAAGAGAGGGAAATTGTCTTATTTCAGTTGGGGTATAATGGCTCCTTAAACTTGACCACTCTGGGGAAAATGCTGAAAGGATGATTCACCCTGCCCCTTCCCACCAATTTTGCAACATGCTGAAGTTACCACCTTTGAGGGAATTGTAAATCTTGATGCCGCAGCACAAGGGGAGAAATACCCCAGAAGAAAAAGCTTCCATTCTGTATAGGCCATTCAGTAATTATATGCCATTTACTTAAAGTAAAACTAGGGAAGAAGAACTTCCTCCTTTCAGAGTAAACCTTTAGAGGCAAAAGGGCTTTTTTCAAGAAGAGTGAGCGATGTGTTGCCCTTGTAGTATTGTATGAAAAACAAGAGACCAGACTATATTTGTATTGTTAAGGCATTTGTCCTCTTCTGGCCTCTAGTGTATGTAAACATAGCAACCAATAAAAATTTGTATTCCAATGATTTTTTTCTGGGTTTTTACAGCATGTAATTCCAAAGGGCCACCTATTCCTCCTACATTTTCATTTCTGTAAGATAAACAAGAGATTTACTATGTCTATGGGATTTCACCACCCAGGCAGGCAGCCACTCAGTGCTTGTGAGGCTAACTATAATATTTACTTAATTTGGTCTTCATTTGGGCTTTAACTGATATTTTGCCATGATCCTGGATAATTTTATAATGAAATTCTTTGTTCATGAGACCTTTGAGAAACAGTGGAAAATGAAGCTAAACGAAGAAAAAGAGGAATCATTAGGAAATATTCAATGAACCTCTGTTTAGCCAGGTTTGTTTTAAAGTTTTCTTGACCACAGAAATCTTATTTCTGCAATGGCATATTTATCCTGTGATATTTGGATTCACCAAGCAGTACTCATAATTACTGGTGCTCTGAAAGTTTTACTAGCTAATAATATTTCTGGTGAAAGGCATGGAAAATTATTTTCTTTAAGTCTGCAGTTTTAGGAAAGCGAGTTTTCTAAATTGTTTTTCTAGTTGTTTCTGTAATTTTGCTGAGGGCCTTGTATGAGTTTCAGATCAGTTCCAGAGCAAGCTATCTCATTTTTGGAAACCTGTAGAAACTAATAAACCCTCTCTTTTCTTGGTACAACAGAGAATTCTTCCCCTGAATCATTAGAACATGTGGTTCAGTGGCTGAGTCAGAGAGTTGGCTCATGTTTAGCTTTTATCTAATTTGCTTTCCTTCTGTAATACCACAGGGAGTGCAAGAGATAGGGACGTAGATGGGAAAGTGACAGCACTCAGAATTTTATTTAAGATAAGTGGCTGGATTTTTTTTAGTTTGGAATTGTTGATATCATCCAACTAATTTAAAAGTTATGAGAGGACATTTTCACAACCTACTCCCCACCTACAACCCTTACAGGCTACCAAAAATTCTCATACCAAACAGCCTGCAAGACGGGAAATTAAATTGTTCAAAATTGATGCTCTCAGAGAGAAGGAATCCTGATACTGCTTTCTCACTTTCACATCCATATGCACATGTGGGCCTCAGCAAGGGAATCTGCATCTCAGTCTAGAGCTGAAGCCATCTGCTCTTTTAGGAACCTGGTTCTTCCATATGAACTGCTCTGTTAGGATCAGCTTGACCACTTTCTGGACTTCCACAGCACTTCAGATATTGATTTTTCAGGTCTGAAGGTGAATGTCCAGGGTTGCAGAGGGTCCCTCACAGAACAGAATAGATAGTGTTCAGTTTTGTGCACTTCATTCTTGAATAAGAGTTGAACAAAGGGTGGTGTAAATGCACTGTACATGAGTGAGTGCCACAGACCCTGCAGAGATTTGGAAGGAATGGCTGTATTCCTAAATTAGACAGAAGTTGTGGTTTTCTGTTTCCTTTTTCAGTGCCATGTTTAAATGCTAAAGTCAATCCTACCTGCAGTACACACAATCAATACAGCTGGCTACAACTCCCATTGACATCCACACAGCATGTGGGCATGCAAAATTTTGATGTAAATGTGGTGTACTTGCCTAACGACTCACAGATTTACAAATGAGGACTAACAATTTTCATGGAAAACATTAACAGAGCTAGCAAGAGTTAACAGTCTTAAAAGACTAAAACCTGATGTGCCCCTTTAATACTGCCTGTATTGGCACATCTTCAAAGAAATATAGCTGGCAAGAATATCCACATGATTGTGCATGTAATACATATTGGCTAAGCTAGCAGTTCTCCCAAAGGCTCATGAGAAATTCTTTGCTTGAATTCTCAGTCATCAAGGAGCCCCAGATTTACTAAAATAATGCATGTCAAGTGGGGTAGCAGTACCTGGTTCCCTAACCAAGGAAGTCAAGAGCATTGTCCTTCTCCACAGTCTTGTGGATTTCCTTGAATGCATAGACCTGAGATCCCCAGATGCATTTGCTTCCTTGCATGGCAGTTGCAAAAGTGATACTTCAGTAAACTGGAGGGCACTTCAATGTTACCAGAAAAAAAAGAAAAAAAAAAAAAAAAAAAAAAAAGGGGCTTGAATAGATGTAGAGGAAAAAAGAATCCAACATAACAAGCTGAAATCAGGACAGTTTACAATAACTTTGAAGTGCAATATATTACTCTTCAAATATGGCAGCTTGCTGCCTACAACATTCCCTCAAAAGCCTTAATTTTGCTGAATGTCAGGTCAGACTGTTCAGAAATACAAAACAAAAGCACCGCTCAGATAATCTCCATCTCCACTTAGGGATGACTGTGGGGAGTTTTAGGTCAGGACTCCTGTGACTTCAGCTACAGTACTGCTGTCTCTAAGCACTTCAGAAATGCATTTTTTCTCAAGTAGGGCCTTGACACCAAAAAACATCAGAGGCAGATGACTAATGAAGGCACAGAGAGACCCGTCTGTGCAAAATGGAGGTCAAACATTGCAAAGTAAATGCACTCTAGTTTTATCCCTTATTGTGCATCCTGTATGCCCAATATTCCTGTATGGTAGGGGTAGATGCTACTTTTTTAGTTAACAAGGGAAGTCATCAAGGGTCAAAATGCATATCCTTGACAGTTTAACTAGTTAGCTGTAGGTGCTATGCTGGTGGAGGTTCAGGTGAGGCTAGTTATCCCTGTTAACAGCAGGCCACAACACATGGGCAGCCCACTCCATGTGCTGGCACCACATTTTCTCTCCCTTGGGTCAGTGTGTCTGAAGTATGAGGGCATTGGTACGTTGAAGTGTGGCCAAGAGTTCCTTGTACTCTTCATAGAGATTTTACTCTCCCACTTCTTTCCATGTTGCTCCTGAAAACGTGAAGTTTCTCAGTCTGCTGGAGTTACCTTGGCTCACGGTGATATGTTTTCCTCTTGGTAGCATTTCAGTTTCAGCCAGAGCTGATTCAGGAAATCTACAGCTGGGCCAATGTGTTGCCTTTGGTTTTAAGGCAGACTTTCAGAACATCTGTAAAGCTTTCACTTTTTCTGATAAATCATCATGTTCTTGCTGTATTCCCCCTAGCTCCACCATGGAGCTAAAATAACTGAGCAAATAAGCTCAACACTCCTGTACTCTTCCAACTCTTTAAGCTCCTTTCCAAAATCCATCTAAGTTTCCAACAAATTCTTTGAACTTAACTGCTTGTTTGAGAAATCACTGGTCTGCCTTTTAAAACTTTTTTTTTTTAAATTTTTCTTATTTGCAGTTGCAGGGAAGTTATAAAAGCATAGCTGGGAAAAAGCCACATTTAACCCATTAAACACCAAGTGAACATGCACTATTTTCCATAAGAAAATCTCACTGTTCTAATAAGAGGATAATTAAGAATTTTTACAAATATTTTAATTTCTTTTATCTAGTATCTACTAGTAAACAATAAAAGCGGGGTTGTTCCTGCGTTTCATTTTGCAGAATTGGGCAGAGGGGAAGGGAAGAAATGAGGCAATACAAACAGTTTCCTGTTTACTTTCTTTCTTGCCTTCCCTTTAATGTGTCTTAAGTAGTGCACAGTTAACTGCTCCTCTAAACCTCACCACTCCCAAAGCAGGGGAGCAATGACTGGGCAAGTTGTATTGGTAGCAGTGGATGAAGAGACTTGTAGCCTGGCAGCCCTGTGCAAAGCTGAAATCCTTGGCTTGTCTCCAACAGCAGACGTTTGCCCCTTCAAGCAATGCTGAAATGATTTTATTTTCCCGAGAGAGAAAATGCGTTAGACAGGTATGGCTGATTCAGATTTTCCATGGAGCATTGCTAGTTTTCTTTCTTTAAAATCTGGAGATGGAGGATATAAGAGGATGATTATAGAGAAAATATTTTGCATTGAGCAAGTCTGGGTCTGTGTGAATAGGTTGGCTAGAGGTTGGGTTGTTTTTTTTTTCCCATAGGACTGTGGAAAGGTCTGTGCTTGCTCACATGAAAGACTTTATTATCTCTCACTGCAAAAATGCACACTATGGTTTTCTCTCCACCACATGACCTGCCAGGGCTCTCCCACACCAAACCACATTGCAGAAGCATTTAGCAGCTCTGACCCAGCCTAACCAGAAGCTAAAGCTCTCCAGCGGTGTCAGGGAGCCCCAGGCCCCTTCAGTAGACTCAGATTGCAGCTCCTCCTAAGGAGGAGGGCAGAGCTGAGGCTGGATACCCAGGCAGGAAGCAGTGTCCTGAGCTGTCCTGAGGCTCAGCTCAGGCTGTGTTGGAGAAGTGCCCTCCAGCTGTTGGCGCTGAGAGGACACTGTGAAGGAGCTCCTGGCAGTTCATTAGCACCATCAAAGTGTTCTACCCACCCATTAAATGGCATTACCCGTTGTGAACCCCAGCTGAGGACTGGGTTCTGTGTATCTGGTGGCTGTGCAGAGGTGCTGGCAGAGGGGGCTGCAGGGCAGCCTCTGTGAGGAGAGGTCAGGGCTGTCCTGTGCTGGACATGACCAGTTCCAGCCCATTCCAGAGGGCTCCACCAGACCCACCACACAACACAACTGAGCCCTGCAGCCAAGATGGTGGCACCTCTGGGGAATGCATTTGAGAAAAAGGAAAACACATTATGTAGCAGGGGTGAGAGGGAGGACTAAAATAACAAATGAGAGAAGCAGCCCCACAGACATTCAGATCAATGCAGAAGAAGGGGCAGGAGATGCTCCAGACTCTGGAGCAGAGATTGCCCTGCAGGCCCTGGAGAAGCCCCTGGTGAGGCAGCTGTGGCCCTAGGGGCAGCCCATGGAGGACTGGGGTGGAGCAGAAGCCCAGGCTGCTTGAGGACTCCATGCCAGAGCAAGTGGATGTGGCCAAGAAGAAGCAGTTTGTGGAGAACTTGCCCTGGAGCAGGGTCCTGGAAGGACCTGCAACCCCATGGAGAAAAGACCACACTGGAACAGTCTGTTCCTGATGGATTGGATCCTGCAGGAAAGACCCATGCCAGAGCAATTCCTGAAGCACTGTCAACTGTCATCATGCTGGAGCAGAGGAAGATCAGGAATAGGAAGGAGTGGCAGAAATGAAGCATTATAAACTGACCTCAACTTCTCTGGCTCTGTGTCTGCTTTCCTGCACCACTCAGAGAGAGGAGTTGAGGAGTTAGGAGTGAAATTGAGCCTGAGAGAAGGAAGGAGTTGGGGGGGAAGGTGTTTTCAACTATGTCTTTACTACTATCCTACTCTATTTTTAATTGCCAGTTAATGAAATTAACCTGCTGCAGCACGACTTTCCCTTCACATGGTGCTGCTGGTAATTTTGGCTTCTGCCTACTCAGTACTCAGGAAGGTGCCCAAGTCACCTTTCTGCATCCTGAACATCAGCTTAATGGAGAGAATCCTCTTGGAGGCACTCAGCAGCCTGAGCTTGCTGGAGCAAGTAGAGGTCAGTATGATCAGCTGGCATGTGGACAACAGAGACATGACCTCCAGATGCAGTCACCAGTTTCTGGAACCAGAGGATGGGTTTTGCCACATCTGCTTCTCCTAGGGATCCCGTGCTTTACTGTGCAGGCACAAGACCATTAAAGATCATAATTTGTGCAATGATGTGCAGATTTCACTGACACAAAAGCTAAATTCTTGCCTTGCCAGAAATATTTGGCACCTTATACTGGAGCAAATAGTGAGAAGTGCAGAAGGGAGCAAGGTTTGAAGCTGGTAGAAGGCAGCTGTCAAGCTAGAAGGAAAAGGATTATTCTTCACCAAGGAGCAGCCACCATCTAGGAGAGGAAAGGTATAAAAACTCTGTGTCTCTCTTTCCATTCCCATGGAAGGACTTCAAAGAGGAGGGAGACTTCTCCTAGGATTCATGGTGGCATGAGAGGGAGGGAGAAAAGGGTTCTCCAGCTGAAAGGGATGGACTTGTGGTTTGTGAGGTGAGGACAGGAAATGGGAGACACAGGAAGTTTCTCAGCCAACAGCAGGAAGTTGTATCTGCATACAAAACACCCTGACACCATGATAACTACACAGAAAATGTGTATCTGTTCAAGGTCTCATGGCTGCCTACTTGGGCTGAGTAATTTTGTAAAAATTGCCAATAATGTTCGCACCCAAATGTCTGTTTTAAAGTAAACAAGAACTTGACAGAAGATTTATAGATTTATTTGTTAATTATGCATCAGGTCAGTTCTAGTCCTATTTTGCAAAGAAATTCCTGGGATGTGCACAGGCTCTCCTCTCTGCACTGGAGAGTTTAAGTGCTCTGGCCTAGTCTTCCTTAGCAGCTGGGTTGACAATTTTCCCCAGGAAGAGCAGGCCATCAGTGGTTTTGTCAATAATCATCATCAGGAAGGGGCTGTTGAAGCTGATGTGAGGAGGAGGAGGGTATGGTAGACTCATTGGTACTATTTCTAACATAGTCACTGCAGCAGCCTCTGTGCCATTCTCTCTGACATCCACCGTGGCCTTGTGAATTGCCTGCAAGGAAACAGAGATATAATCTAGATGCAGAAGAGAAAGAAGCAGCTGGGGGAAAATATGCTTGCTTAAACACTGGAAGAAGGTAATTCTTAAAAGAAAACACAGAATGAATGTAGAACATGTGTGAAAAAAATACTCGTGTCCAGCCTTTCCAAGACAAGCAAAGTTTGCTCTGAGTTCAGGAAAAGTTTTCTTCAACAGTCAAGAGTCAAACATGCCTGCTTGCAGAGACTGAGCAACATAGAGGATATTTATTATTCTGTTGTTTCTCAGAGTAAGATTTTGTCCTCAATACTGAACACAAAAGAAGAAATTTTTCATTTTGCATCAATTTCTGTGTAAGCAAAATAGTTCTCTCTGCAAAAACAATAGTGACAAGCTTTATAGAGTGTCTTTCTGCAACACAGCCCATGGAAAAGATTTTTCAGAACTTTCTGTGGTAGGTGTGGCAAATTTGTGTTTAGGAATTCGCATTTCATTGGTTTTGGATAGCCCTCTGTTTTCTTCCTTCATTGTCTGCAACACATCTAAAATTTCCTCTCATGAGTCTCTGGTGAAGCTTACCCTTCACCAATTTACTTGGCTTTCCAGGCATCAATCCCATATCTACAATCCAGGTGTTTCCACATGACACAGAGAGGAATGTGAGGAATCACAAATAATATATGATGGAAGGACCTCTAGAGGCCATTGAATGCCACCAACCCTCCTGCACCGTGTCACCTCTGACACCAGAGGTTACTCAGGATTTAATCCAGTCAGGATTTGAATATTTCAAAGGACAGAAATTTCACAAGTAACCCATACTAGTTTTTGATCACTCTCATGGTGAATTATTTTACATAAAACACAATCAGAATATCCCATTTTCTCTCTTTTGTCTGTTGTTCCTTGATGTATCACAGTTCATCTGCAAGAAGAGTCTGTGTCCATCTTGTCTCTACCTTTCTAATAAATATCTGTAGCCAGTGCTAAGGCCCCCCTGTTCACCTTCCCTTCTCCTGACTGGCAGCTCTGGCTCTCCCAGCCTCTCCTCATACATCCAGTGCTCCAGCCACACAGCCATCCTGCTCACCCTCCTCTGGACTCACTCTCCTCCAGGGTGTCCATGTGTCCCTTGTATTTGGAAGCCCCAAACTGGATGTGCTGAACCCCAGAGGTAACCTCACAAGTGAAGGGTAGAGGGAAGGCTCACCTCCCTCATGACACAAGGCATATACTCCTTGGGACTCTAGAGAAATAATTTTGTTTGTCTGTTTTCTTATTTCTTGCTTGTGAAATAGGGTCTATCCCTGTCCCACAAGTCTGTTGTCCATATAAATTCTGAAGTGCTCAGACAATGTAATAATGAAAGGTTTGTACATAATATAAGAATGACTATTCCCAGACTTATGTAGTAACTATGATTCTTGTCATGCATTACTTCTTTAACAGCAGCTTTTTGTGAAATTATTCCTGCTATGCTTTCTGTTGTTTTCTTCTTCAGTGACTTTCAGCTAAGTTTGTAGGACCACTGTGCAGTAAACAATTTAATATTAAACTGTAGGAACAACAGCCATTTGATGCCTAACCTTTTCCTTCCTTTATTACCATCATTAAACAATGACTACACTCCAGGGGTAGGATCAGCCTATTTTTAGGATTAAACCTGCATACAAACAAGGCAGAAAAATCTCTTGATTACCATCCCTGCTTGCATACTTACTTTGGAAACCTTCAGAAGAAGATTTTTTGCCACTCCAGAGAGATCAGCCTGATCACTGAACACCTCTGTCACACCCATTTTCTCAAACAGGCTCTTAATATCATAGGAACCGGAGACAGAGAATTTTGGAAGATCCAAGTAGATTTCTCTTTTCAAAAAAGAAATAAAAATGTGGGTATGTTATTGCAAGATCTCTTGAAGCAGTATCTGTTGCAGGTATATATCCATCCCAAATACCCATGGAGCTAAGGCTTGCCTTTCTAAGACAGTGATAAATCTCATGTTAGAGAAGCAGAAACTTCCCTGGGACATCAGGTACCTGTCCCACCACCCACAGGCTGATCCGTGGTGTAGGGGTAGAGTGATGCTTTATGAAATTGACTGGCTGCAAAGTATCATCCAGACTGGAGAAAAAGAAGTAGTATTTTCTTTTTAACTGGATTCCTCTTACTGAAGGCAGGTTCCTGAGGGCAATCTACCTGTGTGCAGCATCCTCCCAGCTGTGAGGAGCTGTGACTGGGGGAGCTGAGAGGGTTCCCTTTTGGTATGAAATCACTTGATAGCTTGTCTGAGTTAAAGAAGCTTGGTAGTGCTTGTTCCTCAGAGCTGTACTTAGCAACTCATCATGGTATCCTAAGCTTTACCTTTCCTGGATGAGTAGTTTTAGCTTATTCAGTATTTAAACAAAGCCACAATTAAAATAGTACCTTTTTTCAAGTGCTCTCAACCAGTTAGACACCGTTTCTTTTAGCAGAGCATCTTCCACCTGTTTCATTGTCTCTTTATCAGGCAGAACAAACAATGAAGTAACACTTCCTTTGTATGGGATTTCTACTACCCAGCAAGACAACTTCTCATCCCTGTGGACATTAAAGACCTTGTTTTGATGCATCATTTTGACCTTAACAGAATTCTTGGCATCCAAAAAGAAGTCATCATCTCTCGTGTTTAAACTGTTGAAAGGTCTTTCCCAGGAGCCTTTGAAAAAAAGAATGAGTACAGAATTGAAAAAAAAGGGACTAATAAAGGCATGTCACATTAATTGATGCTTAAAATAATATACTTGAACTGTAGAGACAGCAACAAGCCTATCTCAATTTAAGGATGCTTGCTGCCTGGCCATGGAAAGAAGCTTCACCTCTTTTCAATGGTTTTAATAAAAATCCCACAAGAAAAGTATAGGTTGAAGCTTGCAGTGGAAAAGAGATGAATCTTTGCTTGTTCAGATAGTGGTAAATCTTTTACAGGCTCCGACTATACAAGCTTCAGGCTTATTCCTTTCATGCAAGTGTCATCTGTATCTGACCATGTCCTGCACAGCCAAATACCTGTGCCTTTCAACAAATGATCGTAAGTTCTGAATATCTTCAGCTCTGAACCTGGTTTAAAATTTATACGACATTGATCAGTGCTTCTGCTGGTTCTGTTATTTTTTAATTTTTTAAAAATTTCTCATATAGAAAATGATTCTTCACACCTGTCTTTCAAATATTTTCCTGTGTAATTTAAAAACAGAAAGATATGTTTTAAATTAGATTATGTGTTCACAATGTGAAAAAGTTTTGTTTCTTAGAACTTCCAGAGCTTATTTGTATAGCTGCTACCCATGTCTGTCACTCACCTCTAAAGAAAATGTAGTTAATGAGAACCATCATGGTTTCCGAATCAAGACTCTTGACTAAATCAACAATTTTACCATGTGTTTTTGTTTCCACGTACATATTGATTTCCTTTACAGCCTGTGGGGGATTCTGGAAGTTACTAGAAACAGGTTCAGCATGATAAAAATTTGTGACACGATCCAAAAAGTTTTGAAGCAATTCCACTCGGTTATCTATGAACAGGGCATTGCCCATGTTCAATTGGTCTTCTCGGTGAGGATCATTCAGCAGCTGGAGGATGCGCTGAAATCCCTCATGGATCTCATGCTCCTCCATCCGTGTCAGGTTGAAGGCAAGGCCTTTCTGCAGCTCTCTGAGCGTGTTTGATCTGGCCCCCAGGGTGAGCATTGCAAAGGCAGTGGATATACTCAAAGGAGAGAAGAAAATGTTCCCGTTGCCCAACTCGTCGCTGATCTGCTTGTAAAGCTTAAATGCAAAGTCAGCATTGCTGGGGGCTAGCTTGACATGAGGCAAGTTTTCACAGTCAGCCTGGGACTGGTCTTCTGGGGAATTCTGTTGACCCTGGACTTGAAGTCCAAGAAGCAGCAAACCCAAATACAATGCAGACTTCATTGTCCTGAACAGTTCTGTTAAGAAAGAACAGAGCACCTTTTAGATTTAGAGAAGTTTACTGGACAAAAAGATTTTGTATTTTAGATACTGATTTTCAGATGTCAGTCATTAGAACTACTGTTTTTTGGAAATACTCTTCTGCTTAGCCTCTGGAATAGACTGGCCTACAGTTTATTTCTAGTCAGTTCTCTTGGTTTGTGACCAAGGAGCAAAGAGAATAATGTGGTGTTACCAGGGAAGAATCAGCCTTCCTGAGGTATTATGTGTGAAATAGTTATTGCTTCTGACTGGCATGGCCTCAGTGCATTCCTAAGTGCCTAGGGGGTACATGGCTGAGTTTGTGTATTTGCACCCATCTATCTGGTGAGTACTTTGGCAGAGGGACCAACTTTTGCTGATATGTTTCTGTGGTACCCATGGTCTTGTTATGACTTTGGTTTTCGACCATTGCAGAGATAGTTACAGCAGTGTATGAAATCCACCTGAATGCTCAGCCCTTAAACTATTTATATATTTCTGCCTCTTATATAACAACTCTGACTCAAGACCTATATTATTTCAAGATTTTACCTTAAGTGTTTCAGCAAATTGAAGCTAAATCGAGAAAGTTTTTTGACACTCTATAGTGCACATCAACTATCCATAAAGTTGCAAAGCTCAAGACTCAAGAGCTTAGGAAAAGCTACAGTGGAATCTGCCTTGCTGTGTATACGTAATTTGACAACCTTTCCTTTTCCTTCAATTGGCATAAGCAAATTGATCTACGTAATTAATCTACATAGCCCCACAGTCTCTCTTCTGTCCTTTTGGGGGAAGAATCCTGTGACATATTGGAGAAGGATGCTTTCCATATAGTGCCTCATCTAAATTATCTCAAATGACAGAAACTCAAACCCATGAAGCAAGCAGTGGCCCTCAGGGAAATAGAGATGGTCTAAATACTGTTCATAGCAGCTGTATACTTATCCTGGAGAATGAGATTCTGCCCAGAATCTGTCTCAGGCTGTGTGTCTAATGCCAGGTTCAGGTCTTGCACCAGATTTATTATGGGGAGCTTTTATTTCCAGGTTCCCCCTTTTTTGGATGTCCACATGAAAAAGTGGAGATATAAGCTGTTGAAGTGCTAAGTATGGGAGCTACGCTCAGCATGTCTAAAATGGTAGGTATAAACACTGACTCAGGAAAAAAAAAGGCATTCTAGCTCTCGATAATTAATTTTGTTCTGGTAACAATTAATTTCATAATTCCCCAAATCTGCCTTTGAGAGAGACTTATTTCTCTTCCAGGCCACTTGACTGCAAGTAGCCTGGTCTTTGAGCACACTAGACAGAAATGAAGCTACTCTCATTAGCCCTGCATCAGCCTGGAATAGTTGGGACATTGAGATTTTGATGAAATTTGTTTCTCTGGGAGCAGAGACAAGGTTTTGTTCTTCATCTTGGTACTGATTGTTGGATATTCATTTTGGACTTCAAATCCCTGTCATCCTGTCACTATAGCTGGGAGCTGGATCAATGAATGAATTTTGCTTCAAACATTCAGAAAATGCTTTCAGAAGCTAAAATAATTTCCAATTACTGTACAAAAGAAATTAAACTCAGGATTAAATAGCAGGGATCACACACAGCATAAATTCAAGGACTTCTAAGAAAGTATAGTATGGTACTTACTGTGCTGGACGTTTCTTTCACAGTGCTTCTTCCCTCATTCATTCGTTTTCTAGTATTAAGTTAAGGTCCGCTGGTAAAGATTAAACAGGGCAAATAAGAGTTATTTGCAAAGCAAAGATTAAGTAAACTACTTTGTTCTGGATATCAAATATTTAAAGTCTTTTTCCCATCACACAGCCAGAATGATGCCAGCACCTAGGGCTCTAAAGGGAGAGAAAGACCAGAGACTTTGCTGCTCTTGGCTCCAGCTAAACTGTACATAAAAAAGCTTTACCAGTAACTGTGGTAAATCAGTTCCTGAAAACAGAACATGAGAAGAACTGGAAAGCTAAGAAAATGCCAAGAACATGGATGCCCTGTCCCACTGAACTTTCTGCACAGGATACCCTGATGCAACAATGCCATCTAATTGAGTACCCAAGGCAGCAGCAAGTTTGTTCAGGTACAGCTCCACGCTGCCCTAAATGGAACCGTTTGATGGGCTCAGAACACTTGTTAGCTTTTTGAGGGATCATTGATGAGTATTTTAGAAACTACTGAAGTGAAAAGCAAAGCATAGCATAGCTTGAAAAATAACTGAAATAAGGAAACAAATGAAAGAATGAAATAGGCAAACTTTTCCACAGCAAAATATTAACTGGGGAGAAGAGAGAAGGTCTTAACTCCTTGATAGGATAACCATGAATTACATACATATGTTACACTTGGATGCCTCTCAAAGGAAGCTGAAACAGGCACAATTTAGCTATTTAGAAGGTTATTTCAGGATGAGGTGCATGGCACTTATCCTAATTAGCAATGACTAATTATTTCCATTGAATGTACATGAATTCGCCCCAGGTAAACTTACAATTTATCTACACACAGGAATCAACCATCACTGTTATTGCTATGTAACGACTCTCTCTTACAAGACAGAGGCAGGGTTGGTCAGAATATATTCCTACAGAGAGGGTTTTTTTTCATGATATGTGCAAGTGCCCAGAAAGTTTATTGCAGTATTATGTAAAATGACCAAGTCTCAGGAGTAGCGAGTATGCTGTTGCTTAACTCTAGCAAAGACAAGATGTTTCTCTCAAGCCTAGGCCTGCCTACATAGATAGCATTAATCTTTCAGCCCAGTCCTAATGCTTGGCTAACCATCTGAAGGATGCCACTGTTTCTTGAGAAGAATTTCTGGGAACAGCAAAGCTGCTGCAGTGATTCCTCTCCTCTCTCCCAGGAGATGCAGCAGCACTCAGCATGTCAGGGCGGGAGTGGAAAGTTGCTTCTGTCCCTGCTCACAACTCCCAGGCACCAGATCCTCTGACCCTGGCCCAAGTGTCTCCCTGGACAAGGTTAAGACCAGCAGTTACAGCACACCCACAAATGACCATTTTCAAAGAATCAGCTTCCCAGCAATTCCAGATCAGCATGGTTAATGAAATCATTAGTCACACCCAGTCCTTTGTAAATCTGCCTTAGGTCGTAGGTGCCAGAAATAGAGACTCTTGGATGTTGCTTCTGTTGAAGGCAATGGAAAATGAGGGTGAATTACCACACATAGGTATCACCTGCATGTCAGCCAGGAAAAACACAGGGAGAGGAAAGCAGTTTGTTACTTCACTGCACATTCCTGTTGTTGAAAATGGCTGTGTCCCCAGAACACAGGGATATGCAAGGCCAAACTAGAAATTTTGTGTAGTTCTGCAAAAGGGGAGCCATCCAGGGGAATTGCACAGAAGAGAGTGTGGAGTTCCTGGATGCTTTGAGATAAGCAGTGGCTGGGACAGGGGGAACCAGGGGAGTCATAAAAAGGACTGACAAACATGCTTTTCCTATTGGCCTGATAATGGTCTATATGGAAAGAATTAAGGAATAATTTCATTATCTCTCTCTCGACTCTCCCAGACTCTGCTCAGTTTTACAATGTGCCTTGGTTCCTCCTTATAGGAGCAGTTTAATCCTGTATCATTAACTTATTTCTGTTGCTGCTTGGTCATCAGATTATCATATTTCAGTTTCTGCTTGGTCATCTGATTAATATATGCTGGCTTTGCATGTTATATTTGAGGGCTTTCCAGGGCAAAGGATTTCTGACTGTAAAAACAAAAGATCAGCAAGATAAATGTGTACATTGCATGATAAATCCTCATGCAGCCATTTCTTGTTTCCCTATAAAGATGTATCATTCAAGATATGCCTACAAAAGTTCATCTAAATTGACTTCTTGACATACGTATCTTCATTAAAATCGGGAGATTGGTATCATTGCAAAACTGGTATAAGTAGAATAAAAATCAGCTCGTTTCAGTAATTTTATCTTTTTCTGTAGAGGGCATCCCAAATATACTCTCCATGTCTTGCAAATGTTTGATCCTTTTCTTCTCAAATAATGAAACTGCTTTAGGCTCCCATTTCAAAAACCAGCATGACTAACAGAAAGGAAAAAAAAAGCTGAAGTCTAAGCAAAAGTCTGTGACAGAACTGGGAATAGAAACTAGACCTTTCCTACTTTGTTTTCAGCTTCTTTCACCAATGCAGTAGGGATCTTCGAACTGAATTTTCATATAAGCTCCTAGCCTGCTAGAAGAAAGCTGTATAAGCAGAACTCTATTTTTTTCCTTCTGTGCTATATCTCAGAAGAAAATAAAGTCCTTTTATTATGAGGTGTGATTCCTTTTCTTGTAACAGACATTTTACCTCAGATGATTACTTCATCAGTGTTCAGAAAATAATATTTTATATTTACTACTTTGTCTGTACTTAATCTCCCAGCATTGAATGAAAAAAAGTTTCCAAGAGCATACAAGCATTTAGGGTCTGATGTGAATTCCATTGAAGCCAATCAGCCAGCACTGTAATGCTCAATATGGGTAACCTGTCACTGACAGCTCATCTCAGATTTTCCTGATATATTTTCCATTAAGTTGCCAGATAGTAGAGTTGTAGACATACCTGACACTACCAAAGCTTTTCAAAACTAGTTGTTAGAAGTTTTATAAGAAACACTCAGATAAAACAGGGGTTAAAATAAGTAATAGTAAGTAGAATTCAAGACCAAAATTTTGCTCTCAAAATGTATCTTAGCTTGAATTTCTCTTTTCAAAAGATGCATCAAACTCAAGCAGTTAGGACTGCAGACCAAACTCTGAATTAATGACAATGGTGCAAGAACTTAGAGATGGCATGTATAACTCCCAGAATTAAAATAAATGACAGAAAATGAAAATTGCTGTGCCCTCCTGAGCGCCAGTGAGGTCAAAGGCCATCCCTTCCAGCCCCTGAGCCTGACTGGTGGCTCCAGAGACCAGGGAGAACAGAGCAAAAGCAGTAGAGAAGCTGACCAGGGAGAAGAAAATACTCTTGGCAGGTCCTTGGGCAGTCAGTTGCCTGTAAAACTGTAAGGAAGAGTGTGTGTTTCTGAGGACTATCCCCTGACAGCACCCAAAAGGATTTCCACTGTGGGCCTGCTGTTCCTGTGGAGCTTAATTTTCTTACCCTGCTTGTGGCCACTGAGCTGTTGACAGTTAAGGACAAGGCTCATGTGCAGCAAAGGAGCATTTAATGCAATAATGGATAAAGAAAAAGTAAAATTGTAAATAGATTTCATATCTGGATACATGCCAAAAACAACTCCTAAACTCATTCATCTGGCCCTTTGAAAACTTCTATAATTATTACTTTAGCAGGTTATAACCACATTTGTCATTCTGATTTGTCAGTAAAATAACTTCTAAACATTTTTAGCAATCAAAAAATATGAGTTTCCCTTTGGTCTGGCACTGTCATTGAGAATGAATTGATCACCTAGGATTTGATTATATCTCTCTGGCTCAGCACTAATTTGGCAGTAGTATTACTGCAGCCATGCTCTGCTTTGACATCACTGCAGGTCTGAGGAGTGGGGAGCTATGCTCTTTTCCACCTCCATCTCTGCCTGCT
>VYZP01000020.1:54976-79332 GCA_013400635.1 Hypocryptadius cinnamomeus
AATCTATGCTGCTGGCTGCTGCAGCCTCTGTGCCATTCTCATGGATCTTCAGCAGGGCCTTGTGAGTAGCCTACAATAAAATACAACAAGAATTAATGTATGTGGAAGATGTGGTGTGAAATTATTCAAATTAACACAAAGTTAATTCAACTACTGCCTTTCACAAAAATTGCTGGTAAGCGAGGAGCCAGGAAGAAGGGCACTACAGCCCATTGTGTGGTTTTTAGCAATGTTGTCTCAATAAGCAAATATTTACACATTCAGTGTTCCTCACCACAAGTGCATCGATGCAAAGCTTAGCAACTGCACACCTTGAGGAATTAATTGAAAGTAAAATAGCAAGCAAATACACAGGGAATTTCAGTTTCAAAGGAAAGGGAAATGGGGCTCCAGAACTGCTCTGTAAGTATTCCTAACAGCACATGCATACAGTTTTGGCAGTAGTTCAACCTTGCTACCAAATTTTTTGTTAAGTTATTGTTGGGCATTTTTAATATTTTTCTTTTGTTAGCCCAAAAATGCTAGAAAATTTTAAGTGACCCCCACCCCCTCCACCCCTCCATTTACCTCCCACCTTTGCTTGTCAGACAAAAAATATCCTTATCTCCAGATCTTGGAGAAGTCTGAGGGAGTTTAAAGGGACTTTATCAGCTAAATGTTCTATTTCAGAGTATCAGCCAGCCCTAGCAATAAGTAAAATTTCACAGGTGAACTTAGGGTAAGGCAATTGGCTGTTAAGGGTTCCATAGGTGGTTGTTTCTGCTGATAAACTTACTTTTGAAACTTTCACATCTCGGTTTCCTGTGATTCCAGACAGATCAGCCCGATTAGAAAACACATCGGTTACACCCAGGTTCATTAGGATCGTCTTTAAGTTATAGGTGCCTGAAATTGATAGTTTTGGAATATGCAATTCCATCCTCCTGTCAATCCAAAAGTAAATTATGGTCATTATTGCAATCAGAACATGCCTTGGACTGAAGATTCCTAATTTGATGGTGGTTCTTCTGTGCTAGAATGCTAGTCTTTCCATCTATGAAACATGGCAAGAAAAAGAATATAGGAAGATGCTGGTCTGGAGGATAGAAAAGTATGGAAGGAGAAAGACATCAGTTCATATTTCTTTTATGATTCTGCAACACAGTCACTTTATGAGACAGTAAACAGTAGTGCTGCCAGCATTTGGAACAAAGTTTGATTTCTTATTCTAACCTTGAAGGTTCTGCTTTTGGAATTCACACCCCATTCCCTCTGAGGGATCTGATTGCTATGTCACAATATTACCACTCAAAATACTTTGCCTGAGACAAGGGAAATGGTGATACTTAGCATCAACCAAAAAATGTACAGGGAAAAAAGAATTAAATTTCCCACCTCAGAGATCTCTCATCACAAGGCAATGCTGATTCTAATTTTTGTTGAAAGTATCAAATAATTTTATCTGATCCTTTATACTTCTTCTGTTGTTTAAACCTCCCATCAAAAAAACAGATAGTAACTGTAAAACCTAACCATAGCATTCAGACTTTGGGTTCTGACTACCTTGAATCATCAAATCAAAATTCTATATTTACCATCTTTGAAGAGATCTTTCCCATTTAGAAACAGTGTTTTTTGTCAAGGCACGTTCCAGCTGTTTCATTTTTCCTTTCTTGGGCAGGATAAACAATGCTGTAGCATCTCCCTTGTAAGGAATCTGCACCACCTCACAAGACAGATTCCTGTCAGAGTATGCTTTATAAAATCCATCTCGAGTCATCATCTCCACTTCAACTGAGGTCTTGGCATTCACATGGAAAAAGTCCTTGTGAGTCCCCTTAATATTGAAAGGATTTTCCCAGTAAGCTTAAAACCAAAAGAAAAAGAATGGAATTGAATACTTATTTCAGTGAGGAGATATTAATATAGTCCAGACTAATTTACAATAAATAAAACCATATCTGAATATTTTACAATTGGAGATAAAAAGTATTCAAAGTTTATTAAATATCACAGGTTAAATTTTGTATGGACTTGTACACAATCTTTCTAAGTCAGATAAATTAAAAGAAGAAACTTCATCGTATTACCTTATGTTTTATTTGAAGCAAATGAAAACTGACCAGAATCCAGGGATTTGGTTTTTAGAATATTGCTTGCTAAGCAAGTTTCACAGCAGATGCCTCACTTTTAAAAGGTAGCATGCTATGCTCCTCACATGGTTTTTTATATGTTTTTCATCTTGTAGCACTAAGGAATAGCTTACATGCTAGAGAAACACAAACTTTTGGACCTGAACATGACTGCAGTATGGTAAATGGAAGAGGGCCTCGAGGTCTTTAGTCTTCAAAGTGCTTTACTCTGTGTGTTTATTCAATTGAATATTCTATGATATTTTATTTTGTAATAAAAAAGGTCATTCACTGAACAAATAGATTGGGATAACAGCTTGCCATTCTGTAAGGGTTTTTTTTGGCTTTTTTTTTTTATGTTGAATAAAAATAGCCTAACTTAAAAAATAAATAATGGAACGTAAACTCCACAATATTCTGGTTACTTTATAAGTTTAAGCCTTCTCCCTTGCCCTCCAGGAAAGAAATTTGCTCTGGTATGGTGCTCAGACTAGGAAACCTGAGATTAGGTCACCAAAATTTATAAAGTATTTGAAATAAAATATTTTTTTATTTTGCTAAAAGTCCATAATTCCCAAATATTCCTTTCTGGGTGGGAAATTCCATGTATGTCCTGCATGCTGCTACAAATGAACAACCAAGAAGAAGTTAATAATTTCCAAAGCAATACATTCAAATACCTCTTGGGATGTGTGTAATATGATGACAAGGTGTAGAACATCTGGACTCCAACTCCAGAGGTACCTACCCATGTAATAGTCACGGACTGTAAGTAAATTAAAGGTTTTGGCCATTTTTGTTAAGCATCACCTTCAGATTTTAGTTTGCTACTTCACACATACAATGTGAAAACATTTTGATTTTTAAAATAATATGTAGATGACGTCTGACAGGATAATTTAACAATGCACAGATCTGTTGTGCTCTGGCAATTCCCTGAACCTGAATATTGCAAGTAAATGAACTTTTATGCTTAGAAGTCTAAATATATGCTAGAAAAATTTAGATGTGGAAGAGGTTTCAGAGTGGAAAACTTTCAATTTTTTTCATAATAGTCTCATCTAAACACGTTCATTTAAAAATTATTCAGAAATAACTTGGTATACTTGTTTTACTTCAGGTGAAACAGCACAAAACAGATGCAGTAAATAGCATCTATGTAACTTACCTTTGAAATAAATGTAGTTAACAATTACCATCAGAGTGTTTGGATCAAGGTCCTCAAGTATTTGGTTTATATTCCCATGGGTTTTATTCTTTACATAATCATTGATCTCTTTTTTAGCTTCAGTGGCATTCTGGAAGTTACTAGCGACAGCTTTTGCTCTGTACAGTTTTTTTATGTCCTTCAGAAAGGTTTTCATTGGCTTCAGGTGTTTGTCTATGAACAGGGTGTTGCCCATGCTCAGCTGCACCTGGCTGCCAGGGCGGTTCAGCAGGCGGAGGAGCTGCCGAAAGCCATCGTGTATCTCCTCCGTCTGGATGCTGGTGACGTTAAAGGCCAGTCCTTCCAGCAGCTGAGCCTGGCTGCTGCCTCGGGAGCCCAGGGCCAGAAGGGCAAGGGCAGCAGAGATGCTGACTGGGGAAAAGAAAATGTTCTTGTCAGGTTCTTGAGTGGTTGCTTGCCTGTAAAACTGAAAGGCAAAGTCTGTATTGCTCGGGATTATCCTTTGGCAGGACTCAAGAGGATCTACCTCAAGAGAATGCTGCTCCTGGGGGTCGGTTGCCTCAGGCTGGTCAGTGTGGTGATCAGTCTGGGTCAGACTGTGGACACTGAGGTGAAGCATGGCCACCAGCAAGCACAGTGGGAGCACGGCCTTCATCATTCTTCACAGATACTGCGTGGACAAAGAACAAAAGGTCTTGGATGCTGGAGGTTGGCTGTATCGACACCTCATCTTTTATTTCTGTTTGCTACTGCCTTCAAGTGGAAATCACTGTAATGTCCTGACCTCCTCCTTTGCTGTGGAAGCGTTTCTTAAATCCTTGTGCTTTTGAGTTTACCTGTGATTCCTATGCATTGCTGCCTACTTCAGTTCTACTTTACTCTAGCTACAAAAGTTCCTTGTTATTGGGGAAAGAAACATGTGAGTATTAAAGAAAAACAAGAGTCTCAGGAAGAGAAAAAGTGAAAAGGCGCTTTGTTTTTTTACTGGCAAAGCAACACATTGGAAGCCTTCTGATTAATTCTTTTGTGCTTATCTCTTAAGACCTCCAAGGATTATTATACTATCAGGATTTGAATGAGGTTTATGTTAAAAAATAGTACAACACTGCTGTATCAAAGGAAAACAATATGAGGTTGCAGAATTCAAAAGTGCTATTTTCTTTCATTCCTGACTCATTTTACCATACAAAGCGACTAATCATAAGAGCTGGTAAAATTTTTATGCTTCAATACCTGATTAAATTAGAATATGTTTGTCTATTTTAAATGACCACTCATGTGTCACCTGTCTTCCAGATGGGTTCCTTCTTGTGTGTATCCCACATCTGGTTATGGGAAGGTGAGACCATTAGTGTGGACTTGGCCTCTCCTGTCTTTCCAAGCTTCACATCAACAGGAAAGTATTCTTTTGTAAGGTAAATATGCCTAAGGCCAGAGTAGTGCACAGCAGGAAGACTGGATCAGGGCATCTTGGACATTTGTAGTGACTGTGATAATTTTTTGTCTTTGCTTGCTGCTTTCTCTTTTACCAGTTAAGCCAAGAACATACTGGGTTGATTTGTGTTGTCTAAGATGCTTAACCAGTCAGAAAACAAGTAAGAGCTATTCCCATTAAAAATGTGGTACCAGTGACTAGAAAAGCTCCAAATAGACTTCACCTAATGTCCTGCTTGAAACAGATCAGCTTCAGACAGAAGATCACAAGCTATCTGCTTACCCCCCAGTCAATGGTAAAGGCACTCAAAGACATGGGTTCAGCAGAGCAGATGAGATGTTTACTGGGATTCTCTCCACCCTGGGGCAGCACTCTGACAACCAAGGTTTGGGTGAAAAGGAGCCAGCTTGTCTTTCTGCAGCTTTGCTCTGTGTGATCTGGGTAAACTGGAATTTGCAGAGGACACTGGCATAGCAAGATCAGTTTGTGAATTCTGTCTGGGTTATCTTAGTGTAAGCAAGACACTTACTCATCCACTTCAGTTTTGGTTATCTGATTGTAAGCTTTAGGGAAAATTAGTAATGATAAATAAAATTGACAGTTGAGAAGACAGAATACTTCTGTTATTGAAGCACATCTTTTTTAGATGTTTTTGAGCTATTTGGGGTAAATATTCATAGCAGAGTTATACTCTGTGGAGCTGCTATAATGAATCCCCAGAATTTGCTATTCAGTATTGAAATTAAGTTCAGCTGTCATTTGAGTACTTAGAAACTAGGTTTCACCCTTGAAAGCAGATGTGCTTTATGACTCACTTAGCTAAATACCATACAGCTGGGTCAAAGTCATTAAGATAAAGATAACTGGGTACTTACTTTACATTCAGAGGGCTCGTGCTCTCAATGGGCTGTGCTGCTTCTTGCTGCGTTACTCATACTGCTGTTTTCCTCTGTTAAACATTACATGGCTCCAGATACATATTACCTGGAAGCACAAAGCTGAATGCTGATGAAGCCAGTGTTCTTGGACCTTGTATGCATGTGTCCACATCTCTTCACTCCAAACAGAGCAAAGACCACCGGGCCCAGGCTGGTCAGGAGAGTACAGTGTTACATCCCAAAGGGTATGCAACTCCTAAGCAAACATTTATTGGAAATGATATTTTGGTGTCAAGAGCACAGCATTCTGCCCTGTGTGCTACCTGAGATGAATATAACCGTTCATCTGGAGACACAATTTTGCCAGTCATGCTACCCAGCTTACTGGACTCCACTTATATGTCAACAACTCATCTTTTATTTCTACACAGTAGAAACCCCACTCGTCACTGCTCAGGAACCAATGAGTCCTCTTGGCCTCATAAATAAAGAGGGTACCTCGTTCGGTCTTGTAACGGTCTCCACACAATCAAATGATTCTTTCTGGAGCTCTGTTAAGGACCACCTAGCCTATCAAGATCTGAAAAGTACTTAATGTAGACTTCAGCACTTGAAAAAGCAGTATAAAATATGTGCCATCACTGCATGTGCCCAAAGACAATACTAGACAAATCCAACTGCTGTAATGTATATGAGCAGCAACCTAGTCTCAAATACATCAAACAATAGCAAATGATGGAAGGGAATAACTCAGAAATATTAACCAGTAATAGATCAAAGCAGTCTCAAACTGTGAGTCTTGCCCTTCTTATAAAGATGCATTTCCCAGGAATCTTCCAAATGAAGATGAGTAGGTGCTGTGAAGCAGGTTTACCACCATTCATCAATGGATGAACTGTTCAGATGCATGGTTTGATCAGCCAGCCAGAAGAATCCCTGCTTAGTCCCTCTATGCCTCTGCTACACTTTGCAGGACTTGTTCTGCAAGGGAAGGCACAATCCCCTTGATACTGTAGAACCAGGGAGCTGTGTATGCAAAACTGTGTAAGCACAGCAGTTCCCAGCTATGCTGCTTTCAGAGGTTGTTCTTTACCTGCTGGGATCATGGCCTTGGTCATGCAGATAGTTTCCCTGCATGGTATTTACAGACTCGACCCTTTTTTTTCTTTTTTTTTTTTTTTTTTAATTTCAGAATATAGCTTAACTCTGCATGTTTGCCTTAGATACAACCAAAGTTTGCTGTTAAGTATTTTGATTGCTGAATTTGTACTTTTTCTTATTAGAGTACCAATTGCTGCTGTCCCTTGGAGCACTTGTGAAGGTCAGGTGAGGCTTGATGGAATAGCCTGTTTTCTTTTTTTTGTCAGCCAGAAACACTCTGCATCTAAATTCAACGAATGTATAAGCCAGAATGCCTGATGGCACAAGTGCAGTGTTTCAAGGAAAACAAGAGAGGTGCTCCAGGACAGGCTGTTGGTGGTTCTGGGTACTTCTTTAGTCACAGAGGTGAGCAGCGTTAAATATTTACACTTCTGTTAAACATTACATGGATAAAAAACTCCGACTGTCTGAGGACACAGATAAATGCTGATGTAGCCATGCAGAGAAGGTAGAAGTCCATGCTCGCTGGGCCAGCTGGCTTTGATGTTTGTTGTCCCCAAACATGCATTATAGCCATCTGCAAACTCTGAAGAGGAGAAGTCCATGGCCATGAGCAGCTGTCCTACCAGATACAGTTCCCTAGCTTATTGCCAGCTAGTGACACAGGTGCTAAGGCATCTCCTGAAGTGTGTTATGGCCTGCTCTGGGGCTTTAGATTTTTTGATCATGCAGCTTGGGCACCTGCTTCAACATGGTACTAAGAAAAGCAGATCAGAAGAGATAATTAACATGTAACTTGTTTGGTTTTTTTCCCCACAAATGAACTTGGCAGCAGTTCAGAAACTTTCCTACATTCAGAGGCTTTCTTTGAGCCTTGGTTTGGTCACAACAGAAGAGGAACCCTGGGCAGTGACTCCCCTGTGCAGCTGTAGGGCCAGCTGAAGCAGAAGGTAGCAGAAGAGAGACAATGATGTAAAGAATTATATTACAAGCGTTGGGGTTAATTCTGGATCCCCTCTATGACTCTGAGGTGAACCAAAGCATGCTTCAGTGCAACGAGAAAACTGTGTCAGAAACACAAACACGAATGTTTTGCTGTTCATTCATTCATCCATCTGTATTGTTGTGTATGTTGACATTCATCCCTCTTGTTGAAAGTCAACATGGATTGATTTTTGAAACTCTTCCAAAATCTGCTTTTCCTTGCTTCAGTTATTCTTGTTGTCATGAGGTGGTGACTTGAAAAAGAGGTTCATCATCCTACCAGGAAGGCCAGCAGAGGTTCTCCAAGCCAACAGCTGCTCCACCCCTGGGCCTGCTTCTGGAGACAGTAAAAGCATGCCTACACTGATACTTTGTTTCACACCTTAGTTCCTTCTTAAAAACGTGACTCTATTCCTATTATTTTATTCAAAATACTTCTTTTAAAAGCTACCTAGCTCCTTTCATCAGCAAATACTCATCATGCCTTGCCTGCAGCCCCAACCATGCCCTGCTGAATGCAATGCAGACCATCACTCTCTAGGAATATTTTCTCAGGCTGTTACAAAACTCTCCTGTAATTCTGGGCACTCTGAAGGAAAAGTAATGGCACTGTCTCAAAGTATCAAAATGTCAACCTTGGCTGAGGAAGGGCCTGGAAAAAGTATTTGCAGGGCAGTCACAGCCACCCCACTCCAGATCTATAACATCCACCTGACAGAATACATATCTGGTATAGACGTGAAACCCTCTCTGTTGGCTGGCCCAAGGCTGTCGTTGTGTCCTGCCCACAAAGACAGTACTTGCAATACCAAAATTCACCATTGCTTACCCTGGCACCAGACTCCAGCTGAGAGGATGCAGTGGCCGTGGGGAGCCGAGGGGTGGTGGCTCTGGGGCAGTAGTCAGAGTTAGATGGAAGAACCTACCTAAAGTATGGCTTGAAGGCATACATGTTCATAGTTAGATTTTCCCATTAATTGCTATTCTTGCAACAGGACTGAAAGGTCTGCCCAGCCCTGGCCTTCCAGTCAGCAGGGAAGGAAAAGGGATGCATGGAAGGTAAGCCACGCTCTTTTGTCATCGTTCACATAACAACCTTTCCTGCATTTGTTTTGCCACAAATATTTTTCTTAGCTCTGTTAACCCATTTGACAGCACCCATGTGCTCATTTATACTGTAGATGGAGATTAATGTCGGGAACTTTTTGCTTTAATGTGTCTTTAATAATTTGCATAATTTGAAAGGTGAACATATCCATTTCAAATAATGAGAATGGAAGCTACAGATGATGAATGGTATTGTCAGATTATCCAGGAGGTACATAGTTCTGTGATTCACATGTCAGTCAAAAAATATAGCAGGAGTTAATTTCTGACTGACATTAAAATCATTACTTCAGGATGATGAATTTTGTATTTAATAATTTTAAAATGTATTCAAGATTTTCTCCAGTTTTCTTTTAATGTTTATCTATGTAAAAAGCTGTCTCAATTAGAGAAGCACAGTAAAAAGTACAACTCAGTTATAAAGAGATGTGCAAAATTGTTGTGTTACCATTTTCATATTTCAAAGCCTTGAAAATAATATTTCAGAATTAAAGTCTCAGGAAAGAAAGGAGATTTTGTTTCATTCATTAAACTCTAAAAAATTTCCCTTCTATTTATTGCATTTATTGAATCTGAGAAGAACCAGAATTTATGTGTCAAATACACAGTTTTCTGTGTCGTGTGGAAAATGAACTTCTTAAATATGGAAACAGATTTCTTAAATCCATGTTTATGGACCGAACAAAAAATGTCCTAATAATCAGTCTGTACTTCTTGGACACATTTGGCAGATGCTTGAAATAAATATTAAGGCGTTTGATATTTGCTGGCCGAATCATGTTTTTATCCAAGAGCCCTGTTGTTACTAAAAGAGTGCCATTTTAAAACTCTAACTTTGAAAACGCTAGTTGTGCTAGTGGAAAGTTTGTCCATGAAAGCGTTACTAGTCCTAAGTAGTTGTGTATTGTTGGTTTTTTTTAGTAGTAGTAGTAATGATTGGCTTACAAGAAACTTTAAGACATACAAACACAGGCTCTGGATGCGCTGAAATGTCTCTCAGTCATCTGCTTCATTTTTCTTGTCAGCACACTTGTGAAAGAAACATAATTTTGCTCTTAGTTCTAATACAAACACAGGTCATGTGCAAAATCATTCTGATCTGATGTATTGTGTTTATCCTTTCAAGAGAGACAGCCATGTTAATTTTTGTCATTGATACTAAAGAAAACTCTCCCCTCGTGTTTTCGCTTGGCTTGGACTGTTAGCAGTGCTGAATTTCTGTAAGCAGTTACACAGTGGCTGTTCAATGAGCCGTGCCTAACAAAGTAATAAGGTTTAATTAGCTCAACTTAATCTGACAGTGTGCTGCTGGCACACTATCTGTTTGTACAGCTGGCTAGTGATGCATGTATGCATATGAAATAAAGATCACTCCTTGAAATTCTTCTTTGCTTCTAGGATTGTGTAATTGAATTTGAAGTTGTTTTCTCCTACGGACTCTGCTTCCCTCTGTACAATACAAAACCAGGCCTCCGTTAAGCAGATTGAAATGTTCTTCAGTTTGAGTTTGATAGAGGCTATTTTCAAGCTACAAATTTCATATTCTTGTTGTTTAATCACAGCAAAAGTTTGGATCACACAAGAACCCAAAATCTGTGCAGCCAAGCCCCTAATCCTTAATATCCCCAACATGTAAAATTGTTTCCGGGTGCAAAAGCTCTGAGTACAGCATACAGGCTGCTTAAGGCAGAGTAAGGTCTGCACAGAGAAGATAATGGATTAAAGTTTACAGCATCTTCCCTTACACTTTTTTTTTCCAATGATGTTGATGTCCATCGTGCCTTACATGGATTTACAAACTCAAAACCCTGAGCCAAGGTTTCATCAGTAATTTTTGCTACAGACAGTTTAACCTACAGCTGTAATCAATGATAACTGCTGAGTAGTGAGAAGATTCAGCAGCCCCTGGCTAGTGCAGCCTCAGTGTGCTTCCCAGCAAAATTCAGGAGGTCTTTGTGAACATCCTGCAAAGAAAGTGGGCAACTTTCATAGGAACAGAGGTTGGACAGTAAAAGTGTAAAGGGAGGTTGCTGATGCAGTGGCTCCCCAGAATGATTTAATCTGAGGAATCTCAGCCCAGGGACTGGAAATAGACCTACCTTGTGGACAAGAGGGAACTGGAAATGCCAGAAAGAGGCTGAAGTGAAAAAGTAAGGGAGATGTTCTGTGCTTCTCTAACAAAACACATGTATGCACTTAGTAATAAAAGCTTGTTCAACTTCTGTCCAGCTACGTTGCCCAATGGTTTCTTGCAGCAAACTTATAATCAATATAGCAGAGAAACATTAAAGCTCAAGGATTATAATCAGACATTAAACATATTTCTAAAACTAACTGTCTATATAAAGTATTTTCCTTTTTGACAGAACATTGTCAACAGCTGTCCCAGTGTGTTTTCCCCACAGGTTTTGTGCCTGTGCAGCAGAATCTTAGAATCAAAATCTAGGATGGAAGAGACCTCCAGAGGCCATCCAGTCCAGCCCTTTGCACAAAGCATCAGGTTTCTCAGGTACATGTCTCCAAGCATGGTATTTTTCAACCTCTCTGGACCACGTCTTCCAGACTTAACCACTGTATGGTAAAAACATGTTCCTTATTAGAATTTTTTACATTCAAACAGTTCTGTTCTCTGATCTTCAGTGTCTTCCAGCTCCAGCATCATACATCTTTGTCATGATCCAGGGACTTCTGAGCTGTCATTTACAGAGAAACCATTGCATTTTCTGAGCTGAACCTTGCTTAGCATTAATTGAGAGAAAGCTTCCATGGATCTTCTGCTCTTGCATTTATCTCGGGGGGGAGGGGGGGGGAATCTTTGTGAAGCATAATCCACATGGATGCTTTATCCACCCTCCCCCCTCCAGGTGACTCTTTTTGAGTCACAAAAAGACTCAAAGGAGAAAATTAAATGTTCTTGTCGCCTGCTATTGCCTAGATCTCCTTGTAAAGCCAAAATTGCTGGTGCTTACCTTCAGTAGAGTCAGGTTTTGACTACACTGCTGCTTTCCAGGAGATGTAGGTAATTTACAGCTGTTGAGAGGTACTATTCAGTGGAGTGATCAGTTAGTTTATGGGATTGAAACCCAATCACGCAGTGGACTTTTTATTTGCTGGATGTCATTTACAAGACAATGAGGAAGGGAATTAACACCTGAGTGAGAAAGCGTAATGAAAATTTCCCACCTCTGCACAGAAAGCCATCAATATATTTTACAGAGGTTAATTTTATCCTGGTTCAGATCTATGAACTCAAAGACCAGAGGGAAAAAAAAGAGGTTGTAATTACTGTCTTTGAAGACATTTCTAAAGAAAGATTGGAGCACCCAAAAAATCCACAGAATGCCAAAAATAATTCCTCATTTTTCCCACAGAAATGAGTTACAAGATTTCGAGCCCAGTGGTCAGTTCAGTGTTGCCAGGCTCCATGAAGACTGAAGTGTTTAGAAAGGCTGTTTTCCCCTTAAACTTCTCTTGACCTTGCACCATCTTCCCCCATCCAAATTCCACCTTCATCCAAGGCAGACATGTCACATCCAACTGGAGTACCTTGGAAAGAAAATGGAGCTGGGCTTCTTGGGGGATTGAGGGAACAACATTTTGAGAATCAATGTCAGTAAAAAAAACACTAGATAAACATAGATTTTGCTTTTAAATATAGAAATAGAAGATATGTCTGACTGTTCTTACTGCCTCTGAACTAGCTTGCTCTTTTAATTTTGCTGTGTTGAATTAAATTAAGATGTATATCTATGGTGTCTTCATCTGCACAGCAATAAAAGTACAGAAAAAATACACCTTTTAGTGAAATACGAATTAAAACTGTGTGTTTACCCCAGCTGTGTTTTTTGACTCCTCTTTTTCTTAATTTCTTTCTAGTAAAGAAATTGAAGTATTTCTTTAAGGGATCCCATGTTATACTGTCCAAAAACTGGCCAAAAAGTGAGTAATTTCAGATGGGAATAGGTCTGAGTTTCACTTATGATTCATAGCAGTGTATTGAATGAGTTGGAGCCTGAACTAAAGACTGAGTTTAACCCTACTGTACCAGATGTACAAAATAAAAAAGAGAAAGGGAGCCATCACCTCACTAAGCCTGGCAGTGAGCAGTCTGTGAGCAGATAATGGTGTGGAAATTGCTGGCAGTTAGAACAGGTGTAAATGTCTCAGGAAAGAAACTGCTGCAGTGCTCTGCAAGTGCTACATGGCTTGGTGCAGGGAGAGCCCCTTCTACTCCCAAAATAAGGAAGAAGGAGCAAGAAGTGTTTGTGTCACATCAGCTATCAGCTCCTACATATGACCTTGCCTTGGGGAAAAAAGTTCAGGAAGCCAGCTCCAAAGACTCGAGGACATGTGAGGGTCAAAAGCCTAAAGCTTGATATATGCTCTGAAGTACATAAAAGGCTATGCAAATGAAAGTGTCACAAAATGACACTGAAGTGGAAAGTTAACACAAGGGCAGAATGTTTATTCTGACTGTTTCCAAGTTTTAGAGACTTAAAGGCCCTATGTGGCCAGCATGTGACATCCAGCCAAGCTCTGATCTCCCAGCAAGGGAGAAGCAGCAGTGCAGTTCCACTTGCATGGGTCTGATCCTGTGCCCTGTGACTAAATATCTAACTGATAGAGGTGAAAACTTTAGTGTTAAATCTTGTCTCCTACAATAATTTCCTTTTTCCTCTTTCCATTGGTATCACTTTCTGGCTGATTTATGCCAAAAACTTTCATATCTGCTAATTAAGTTACAGTCAAGCCTTCAAAGAATCGCAGTCTACATTGCATGGTGCTCTGCCCAGGCAGAGGAGTTAATTAGGCCAAGTGTACTGTCAGGCTGCTCTTGCTTTCTTCCTTTCCTGTGTCATGGCAGCTGCAAGAGGCACCTCAGCTTAAGCTCCTGCTTCTCACAGCAAAATGTGGCTGTCTTGGTAATTCCCCTCTTCCTCACACGTACTCCCATGGACCTCTACTCTTTATTTGGGAAAGAATTGGTCTCTTCGATATATAACATGTTTCTCCACAGAACCTCCAAGAATATTTCTGTTTTCTCACCATTTCACAAGAGCAGCTATTTTCCCAGTCCTTCCTTTGCAGAGAGGTGATGTCCTTTAGCACCATCAAACCCACCCTTAGGAAGCTGTTACCATGAGTAACAGGTAACATGAGCCCTCATATGAGTCTTATCTCATGTTCACACCACTTGCAAGATACCCCCTTAGCCAAGATGCCCTTGCTGCCCTTTATTTTATTGCTTGCACTTCACACAATATAAGACAACTGAATGAGAGTGTAAAACAATCCTGGAGGCTGTAAATAATCTTCTGATGAAGATTACTTCTTTTTAATCTTCTTTTCAATGCAGGCAGCTAGTGGTTTAGGTCCTTTAAAGGTATTGTGATAAAAGTCCAAGATGTGTTTTTCAGTTAACACAAAATAGACACTTGTAGGTCCATTTAAACTGCAGAAGTCTCATAAACAATGTCAAAATCAGCTACTCAGGGGGAATGAGGGATCTGAAGAATGGGGTGGAAAGCTAACAGCCTCAGCTAGAGCATGCTTTGCTTATAGAGCCATCCACTTCCAATTGACTTGCAAACCTATTTCTTTCCCAGTCCTTTTTCCTGGATGAAATAACAAAAATGACCAAACCATGTTGTATTTGAAGACGAGAAATATGACTCTTTTCCAGGCCTTTGCAAGAGTCAAATAACCGCAGATATTTTTTGTCTCCTGGACAAATGACAAAGCACAAGTCAGGAATCTAATATATAGAAGAACTACTGAGTTAATATTACGGCTTTCCATCAAGAAGGCTTGGAAATGTTTGACTGAAAGGCATTTGTTTGTTTTGTTTTGACTTTCACCTTTTGCGGTCTCCTAGTAGCCAGTGCTACAGTTAAATTCACCCCATTCCAGAAGCCAGGTTATCTAGCTCTGTTTCAGCCCCTCTAATGCTTCAAGCCTATTGATTGCCTCTTGGAATTCATCTACGTGCCACAACAGGTCATCAGCCTGTGCACACTTTGTGCAGGTACCTTTTCTCCAGGGGAAGCATCTGGGCATCCATTGCAAGCTGCCACCTGTACTGACATCTCCTTCCTTACCAGTCCCATCGGGGTGGAAGCTCCAAGCTTCTCAGGGCTGTCTCAGTAGGCACACTGGTTTTGGCTCTGAGGTAAGAGCCCACCTTTACAGCAGAGACCAAGAGCACTTAGCACTTACCTGAGCTGTGGATCTCCTTGCAGATTGCAGCGCCCTTCCTGCAGATTGCAGCGCCCTGCCCACACCAAGTGCTGCGCCACATCCGATGTGACGTGCCCTGGTCACGCACCCCCAGAGCCATTCATACTGCCCTGGCAATGTCCCCTCCTCTCCAGATTGGCTCACAGGAGCTTATGGGTCCTGAGGGGCCCTGGGCTGCTGCTCAGGTGTCCCTGAGCATAGGTGAGTCTGCTGCTGGTAACTCATTCTGATAAGCCAGGAGTATGCAGCGGGCATTTGAGGTTACCAATGCTCTTTGAAGGTTGTGGGAGAGCACTGCTTTGAGGCATACATCTATCACATGGATTTCCTGAGCCTAGAGGTTATCGTGATTAGCAGGTGATGGATGCTGGCTATGAGGATCTTGGCCATGGCACCTTCCTAGCTGCCAAGTTCCCGATGGCAATAGAAGCCACATTTTCAGCCCTGATTAATCACCAAGTTCTTTAAAAACTGAGAAATTCACATAGTATTTCCCAGGAATATCTGTTAATTACTAATTGTGTGACAATTACTAGACTATCAGAAAACAAAATTAAATCCATGGCATCATAGAACCATTTGGGTTTGGGTTAGAAGGTACTTTGAAGATCATCTAGTTCCCAACCCATGCCATGGGCAAGGACACTTTCCACTACACCAGGTTTTCTCAGGGCCCCATCCAGCCAGGCCATTGACACTACTAGGATGGGGTATCCACAACTTCTCTGGGCAAACCAATTCAGTGCCTTACCACCCTCACAGTAAAAAATCCCATCTTAATATCTAATCTAACCTACTCTCTTTCCATTTGAAGTCATTCCCCCTTGTTGTGCCACTCCAGGCCCTTGTAAAAAGTCCCTCTCCATCTTTCCTGTAGGGTCTCTTCAGGTACTGCAAGGCTGCAATTAGGTAACCCCAAAGCCTTTTCTCCAGGCTGGAACAATTCCAATTCTCTCAGGATTTCTTCATAGGAGAGGTGTTCCATCCTTATTTTGTGCATTTAACTGAGTATTGGTCTTTCCAGGAGAATACGTAATTTTTTTTCAGCTCATGACATTTAAGGCTGTTGCTTCTGTTACGTGCTATTAGATTCTCCCTAGTAGGTGCTGTACAACACTGGAAACAACGACAGACCTGTGCACTGGCACTAACTACCGGCTTTTGAAAATATGTAATTTTCTTTTATACCTCAAGCATTTCTCTATTCTGGCCCCACAGCAAAATACAGTTTCCTGCTTTCGCTTGTTCCTTCTTTTATGATCTTTAACACGACTCAAAATTGCCTCTGGTTTTCTTCCAGTTTCTGTCGAACTTCACATAATTTGTAGATAACAGGTAAATCTATCTCCACCATGGGTTAGCCTGGATTTCTGAGTTCCTCACTTACATTTTTGGCCTTTGTTTCACTTCTGATTCCTAAATATGATAGCAAACACAGTTTAGTGCTATTTCCATACTGCTTGATTTCCTTTTCTCCTTATTTCAGTGTGTGCTGTTCCAAAGTTTCTGCTGTATTGGCAATTCTTTTTCTGTGGCTGTTAACCTACAAGAGAAGGCTGCTTTCAGCCTTTACAGAGACTGCTTTGATCCATCCCATCCCCAATCTCCCTCAGGGTCTGCACAGGCAGTGCTGAGGCTGCAGCCTGTGCGTGGCATGGTTGCGTGCACTCCCACATCACAGCAGTGTGTAGACACCAGTGCAGGCTGTGTTAGAAGATGTCCTTTGCACTTTGTCCCTCATGTGGCTCATCACACCAGCTCCAGCCTCCAGCAATGCCCCTGCACCGAAGTGGCCCATCACAGTACTTGTGTGCAACAGCAGCAGCAACTCTCGACTAGCTAGGATGAAAGTCCTTCCCTGGTTACTCTGAGGTTTCTTGGCCACAATACTCACAGCCAGAGAGCCAACCAAGAAACAAAAACCCATGGAAGAGAAGCAAAAAAAAAGCAGACTGAAAGAAGAAACAGTGTCCTGAGCAAACCATGACTGCAGTGGGTTAACCTTAATGCTGACATTTTTGTGGGAGGTTGTGCAATCCTTCTGGGCTCGTTATTTACTACACAAATTTGCTGCACATTTGCAGTGAGAGGCATGCCCTGTTTTTTGCCAAAATGGAGAGGAAACCAAGGCAAGACATGTATGGTTCCTACACCTGTCTGAAGATGATTCTTTACCAAGATGCTTTCTGGTCATCCAGTTCTTAAATCAGCTTCATTTTTGTCTATCCACTTTCAAATGAGTTAAGAGGCAAGGTTACTTCTCAAAGTGAGACGTGGTTGGCAAAATAGCAGTCAGATATTTTTTCATACTAACAAACAGAGACTATTGATCTGAGGTCTGTGACGAACAACAAACATAGTCTCTTGATATTTGCCTACAGAATTATTTGTCATTGCAAAGCTGGACTTTGGCAATTCATCCTGAGTTAGCCCTGAGATTTGGCAGGAAGTTTTAAATGATCTTCTGTAGAATAAATTTATCTGTATTTCACCTAGACCAAGTCCTTATATGTTTAGAGGCATGAAACCAACTACTTGTTACTAAATATGGAACATACTAAATACAGTTATGAGTAAAAAACTTTTGTCATTGATTTATGTGATTTTGAGGAGGACTTTAAAAATGAATATCAATTGTTACCTGTCTGCAGATAGACATGGAATTTTTTTTCTATTCCTTATTGGTATTCTTGTGCTACAATTTACTCATATTGATGACACTAATTTAATGTGGAAGAAAACAAAGATCCCCCAAAAAAAAAAAGAATTTTTAGAAACATTCACCACAACTTTTAGAAATATTCACCTCAGCTTAAGCTCCCGCTTCTCACAGCAAAATGTGGCTGTTTTGGTAATTCCCCTCTTCCTCACATGTACTCCCATGGACCTCTGCTCTTTATTTGGGAAAGAACAGGTCTCTTCAAGATATAACTTCAAGTTATATCTCTATAACTCTTCAAGTTTTTATGTTATATTTTTCACAGACACCTTAAGAAACTAAGGTTTAAAACGTTGTCATTTATAATTTTTTCTACCACCTTGAGATATTCTGTAACAAAATATTTAATCAATCTATATTTTACATGCTTTCTTTGGCTTTCTATATTTTAATGGGATGCACTAAAGATGTTGATTTAAAAACTAAAACAAAAAATAACAAAATAATTTAAATATTTACTGCTTTGTAAGTGAAGTTATGTTTCTTTCATAACCATGCAATTATCTAGTGAAGCTGAATTCAAGGAACCTTAAGGTAAGAAAAGGTACAAATGTCAATTCCCAGTCTGCTTTTACTCTATAACAGTAATCCACTGCTAACATTTAGAAAAGTGACTTCTGAAATAATTTCTGTAATTTTTGTATGTGTTTATGATAGCTTAAAAGTTAACAGTCCCTAGGAAAGCTCTGCAGTTCCTACTGAGGAAGTGCAAACTTTCTGGTGTTATAATTTGCATTCCTCCTTTTTTCTACCACAATCTGTCAAGTCTAGCTGAAAAGTGAATACCAAAGGCGGCATCAGTAGAAACAAGAAATGACAGTGACAACAAATCTATGAAAAGAAAACTGGTGTTATGTCAAGGACTACTCCATCGGGCTTTTTTCTCAAGGCATTAGCAACAATCATTATATTAGTAGGATAAAACAAAAGTCTTTTTTCTGCTATGCATTCCTTCCTTAGTAGAATTAAAATTATCTGTAGAGCAAAGCAGCCTCCTTGTCTCCAGGCAGAGGGCTTCTGCTGAGGAGGAGGCAGAGGAAGGCAAGCTAAAACAGCTGCATTCATCACCCCTTTACATTTGTGGTGTCCTCCAATGTTTCAGTCACTGATCCAGCAGTTTCATGCCACGCTTGGTTACAAAACTTAAAGAAATTAATGAAAATTCACTCCATATTAAAGAAATCTGCCTCTAAGAGTATTCATCAAGGGTTTAAAGGGATTAAACAGACAGGACATAAAATTGCACCTAATTTTTCCTGTTTCTCCTTTCACATGCACACCCTGTGTACAGTAATACCTACATCAATTGGAGACTTTGAACCAACTGAATACCCCACAGGAGCATGTCAGAAAGGGCATCTTACAAAACTGGTGAAAAGTGACTTGTATTTCATTAACACTACATGCTATATTCAGGTGTAGGCTGTGGGAAATCCTAGTGACTTTTGGACAAGGAAATGCAGTTTTTGTGTTGTAAGGGTTTCTAAGGATAATGTTGAAAGGATAATGGTTGAAAGATGACCATTAGCACAGGGTGGTATGCATACATAAGTGCTTCACTGGATCACAGGAATTTAGCCAGTGATGTGCATCAGTTTTGTCAATCAGTCATTTTTCTGAGGGTTTACAATTTTCCCAATGAAGAGGACAGTGTGGGTGAACTTATCCAGAATCAGCAGGAGAAATGGTCTGTTGAATCTGACTCGAGGTGGGCGAGGAAAATCCCCAGATCTCCAGGTAATCTCCTTCACTGTGGCCCCGGCTGCCTCAGTGCCGTTCTCATGAACATTCAGCATGGCTCTGTGGATCACCTGCAAGGAACAAAGCAAACAGCCTCCAGCTGACAATCCAGCAAGAAGAGAGCAGCCTGCCACCCTCTTCACTTCAGCCAGCCAAAGGGAGCCCTGCCTGGAGCAAGACTGAGCAGCAGCACCTTCTGGGAAGGTCATCACCACTTGCTCTCCTTCCCATCGCAGCATCAACAGCCATCACACCGCTCAAGCCATCCTCCTTCACTGCTTGTGCAGAGAGTAACACTCAAACTGCAGGCAGCCCAAGAGCACTCAAGATGACTAATGACAAGAAACTCTGGAAGCAAAGAAACCTGGTAATTTAGCCGAGACTCAGTTTTGTCTTTGGCAGCTTCATGTATTATTGTGAATTTACCCTGTCATCTAGCTGAAAGAAAACCAACTTTTTGAGAACACTAGCAGTGCAGGAATAACAGCCCTTTGCCCTCTGTATGAAGAATTTGAGGAAATTTTACCAAAACTAATGCTCTACATTTAGATAATTTTGTTTAGTAGCCAAAAGAACATTTAATTATATGTATATGTTTTCATCCTCATCCTCCAACCATGCCTTTCTAACCCCTTGTAAGCATGTTTGGCTTCAGGTTTATGAAAGACAGGGCTTTCTTTGCTTCCAGACTGGCAGCTGTTGATGAATGAGTTGATGCTTCAGAGAGACTGGGATAAGCTTTTCATGGAATATTATTGTCAGGTTCCTGGGAACAGGCAAATCCTGTGGTTGCTTTCACATGCTGACTTACTTTTGAAACCATCAGTCCAGGCTCCTCAGTAATCCCTGAGAGATTGGCTTGTTCAGTGAACAGATTGACCATACCCCTTTGTTTGACTATATTTTTCACATCATAGGTACCAGAAATAGAAAATTTTGGAATGTGCAGATGTATTTTTCTGTAACAAACAACACAAATAGGGACAAATCATCATCTAGGCAACACTCCTCAATGATTTCAGTATATTGACACTTCACATTTGCTTTTCTAAATATTTACAGCCTTCTCTCAGGGTTCAGATAACACTTCTGATCAGGTTACCACTTAATGTGGAGGGTTGGAACAGAATAAGTCTGTGCCACCTCCTGCCTCTGCAGTGGGGTTCGAGAAGTGGGGTGGAAGACACAGCTATACCAACTCAGTGTCAAACAGAGCTACTACTGCCAGGTAGGAGGGCTTTTTCAAAAGATTCTAGCTAGCTGAACTAAGGCTGTTCAAATACACAACACAACCTTGGCCACCACAGAAATAGCTGCAGTAATGGTGAATTAATCCACTCTTACACAGAATGCCCTCAGCATAACCCCCAACAGCTACTCCATTGTAGTTTCCCAGTGCTTGTATGAAGCAAAGGTCTGTTGACCTCATCATGGTGCTAAGTAATTTTTAGTTGTATCAGGAACTTAAGAACCAAGATGACTGCCAAGCTCAATGACCTATTTGTTCACTAGCCATAGCTCTTTTTCATTTTCATTTTCCAGCTAAGAAAAGGGAAGTCCATCATAGTCGAGTAAGTCTGTACATTAGGTGTATAAAGTTCAGTCAAATAACCTGTCCTTTAATGTTTTGTCTTGGTGAGATAAATACAACTAATCTGCAACATGGTCACCTCTTACCTTAGCAAAAAATCTTACCTGTCTTGGAGGGACTTTTCCCATCTAGTTACAGTTCTTTTCAAGAGGGCATCTTCTACCTGCTTCATCTTCCCTTCATCAGGCAAAACAAATAATGCTGCAACACCTCCATTGTAAGGTATTTGAACCAGCCAACAGGACAGCTCTTCATCAAAGTAATTTCTGTAGTAACCCTTTCGATACATCATGTCAACTTTTACAGAAGTTTTCTGATCCACAAAAAAGTCCTCCTGTTTTGTCTGTGCCGTACTGAAGGGTTTCTCCCAGTGGGCTTATGACAAAAAGAAAATGTATTCAGTGGAATACAAAGAGGAATGGTCACAGTGAATAAAACAGGACCTAGTTCCACAGCCTTCCTTTAATTAGAGTAAATATCCTTTTCATGTTACTGCATCCTTAGGTGTTACAGCACTGTATATATATATTTTTTTTTTTAGGTGCTTAAAGACAATTACAGACAGATAGTACTGAAAACACCATCTTTCACTACGGCATGAATCTATGATCACATGACAAAATTAACCAAATTCAGTGAAGCTATTTCATTTAAAATTTCCTTAAAGCAGGCAAGGGCATATTTTTACTAGCAACGAATATACATGGGTTTATTGCTGATACCTTCCAGATATTGAATATTATTTCCTGTATTTAAAATATCTAATTTTTTTCTCTTTTCATTGTCTGTAATAAGCATTATCTTTGCACCCTTTGATATATCTTACCTTTAAAGAAGACATAGTTAACGAGAACCATTGCAGTCAGAGGATCAAGATTTTCCACTAGTTTAACAATTTTCCCATTTGTCTTTTCTTCAATATAACTGTTGATCTGACTCACAGCACCAACAGAGTTGTTAAAGTCAGTAGAAAAGACTTCAGATTCATAAAAGCTTTTGACATCATCCAAGAACTTCTGTAGTGGTTTTAGTGTCTCTTCTATAAAAAGGGCATTGCCCAGGCTCAACTGGAACTCACTGTCTGAACGGTTCAGCATGTGGAGGAGTTGGCAAAAACCTTCATGTATTTCCTCCTCCTGAGTCTTTTTCAGGTTAAAGGCAAGCCCTTCCAAAATCTGTCTCAGTGTCACAGCCTTGGCACCAAGTGCCAGCATTGCAAAGGAAGCAGAGATGCTTATGGGTGAAAAGAAAATATTTTTGTCCATTGCTTCAGATGCAACCAGCTGGTAAAAGGAAAATGCAAAGTCAGCATTGCTGAAAACCAGTTTGACAAAGGTTTTGTTCTTAAGTGGAGAAGCTTCTTCCCACTGAGAACTATGTCCTGGGTAATATGTCCCTTTAGCATCATCCTGCTTATTACGGTAGCGAGGATGCTGATGACACAGGGCAACAGTATGCAAACCAACTAGCAATAAACACAAGGAGAAAGTGGTCTTCATTTTGCTTTCATCTGTTTCTGCAAAAGAAATAGACATGCAAAACACATCATGGAAACTAATTTGTTCATACTGTGTCCTCCAGTATAGTAAAATGATGCTCTCAGAACACGCCTGTTCTCCAAAGTCCCCCACACTTATACTTCACATTTCTGATGCATGCCAGTGTTCCCTGGAAAGAATATATCTCTGCTATTTATAAATATAGTCTAGTTCTCTTTCAAAAGAGGTAATTTAAAACTTTTTAAAATTTATTAATTTTAATATCAGCATATTCTTTTAAAATTTGTAAATAACTGGAAGCTTATGACCTTTTCCCAAGAGTAACTGGCTTGAGTTGGTTTTGTACTCAGTACTGCATGAAGGTTATGCAGCTCTGTTAGCCTTCCTCAATTCATTAAATAATTACAGAATTTAATCTGTGTTAAACCAAAATGTGATATAAGCATAGATCATACTATCCGGAACCAAAATTACAAAATACTCTTACTGTTTCTTCAGAGGTGAAAGACTGGTCTTTGTGGTGTAAAAGTCTATAGTCATTTCTATTGTTTCCAAATCAAATTTTTACTTTATTATGTGAAGTATCTTCTTTAGTATCAGTTCTTTCTGGCTCTTGAAATGTATTGGTTTTTTTCATAAGAGATATATTCCCTATTTACATGTACAAAGGCACCACTCCCAGGCAACAACCCCCACAAAATGAAATGCAAGAGATCCAAGGGAAAACTAAAAGGGTACTTACATTGCTACAGTCTGGTCTTGTCTGCTCATTCTTCTCTTCAGTACCATTAAACAGAGTTAATCAGAGCACTCCGTTAATCATTAATTAGTTCAAATAAAAGTTACCAGTGAGGATGCACAACAAGCAGTAATGACATTGGGTATTTTGGACAATTTTTCCAACCCAGACAAATGCTAACAGTGCTGGGTAATGGGGTTGCAGACAAGAAGGAATGCACCAGAGACTGTGTCTCTGTTGCTTCCATGTTTGTGGATCGACAGGAGGGACCTGCTGCTGTGGTTGTTTGGCAAGAGAGCCACAGCCATACCTTTCATGGCTGGAGCTGAAAGCTGTGACTTGGTGTGAGGGCCACCGCTTGCTTGGGTCTGTCTGAGCCAGCACCACTCACAATGGATCACAGCATCCCTGCCAGAACATCCTCTTTGATTCATCCTGGGGGCACTGCCGGAGCCATAACCTCTCTGGCAAGATTTCAAAACAGGGTTTGGATTTAGAAAGTCCTTATTCCTTACCATATACCTCAGTCACAACCTTCAACATCATGTTTGATGGTTTTGGGGATTTTCTTATGCAGAGCAGACTGTGTGTGATTGGTGAACAGTCTGTAAGTTTCTTAGGAGAATAACACGTGACATTATCACTCTAGCAGACATTTACAACCAATAAAGTTGTTTACTCATGATATTGGCCATCACCTCTGACTGCGTATTTGGGGAACTGGGGAAGAGTTTTCACCTGGCTTTGTAGAAAGTAAAAACAACAAAACCACTACTGCCAAGAAGCAGCACTGACTGCAAAGAGAAAGATGTGGTAGAAACAGACATGTTATTTCCTTGGGTTAACTTTTGTATCATATGCAGCTGAAATGGACACCAGGAGGACACAGAATGGGCTGCCAATTCACCTTTCATCCAGTACTAAAGAAGACATGCTGGCATCACTGGATGGTATTCAAAGCTGAATATCACATATGAACAAATTACTGAAGGAGAAACTAAGGCAGAAAATGAACTTTTTTAAACAGATCTGGTTGCCAACGTGTCC
>VYZP01000020.1:79736-96342 GCA_013400635.1 Hypocryptadius cinnamomeus
GCCCTCAAACCATTCTACTTGAGACCATCAGACCCAAGTCCTCCACTTGGCTGATACGTGGGCTGCAAGAGGCTGATGAGAAAGTGAGGGGAAAGGGAATTCACAACTTTCCTTCTGAGGGTCTTCTGCTTAAAGATCAAATAAAATATCACTACTTATGTGACATGTGTAAATAATTTTGCATGAATAACTGTATGCATTTTCACCTATCCGTGAAAGACATGTATGTGAATACACACAGCTGTAAGTATTCCTAGGAGTGGAAAAAGTTCATCCAGTAAGTGTGATGTGTTAATGTAATAATACATGCACAAGTCTGGCAGACAGGAAACTTGGGTTGCCCTCTGAGAACAATTCAAACAGAAGAAGAAACAAAGGCCGTAGGAATTGTTTCTGAATGTTGTAACTGATTGATGAAGATGTGGAATTGTTACTAATCTAGTCAGTGTGTGAGTAGTTCTGCTAAAGAACTACTGTTAAATCTGAACAGAACCTGTGGTGAATAATATGTAGTATAATTAATATGTTACGATTTGAACTGAAAAAAAAACCCCAAACTATCTCAAATTGCTTGTGATATTTTGATAACTTATAAATAACATGATTTGATATATGATAATATATAAATAATATGATAACATAAATAATAACGTCAAAAAATTTTAAGAACTTTGAATTTTTAAGAACTTTGAAGAATTACATATTTGGTAGATTTTTTATGCAAGTGTTTTAAACTTTTTTTTTTAAAAGCTAGTAAAAATTAGAGTGCTCTTTTCCATCCTGGTATGAAGTAATGAAAAGGGGCATTTTATTTTCTGATGAACAGGTTGTCTGAGAGAGTTAATGTCTCTCAGCCTGATTGTTTACAGCCTAATCAACTTATTTAATTATCTTACTTTTATTAATTTTATAATTTCATTTACATCTAAAAGTGATGCTCAGGTTTAAAGTATTTTTACATCACTTAATATTAGAATGGGAAAAAATTCAAATTGTACTTGTTCCTCATGCATGGAGAGCACTTTCTGGGGAGAGTGCTAATGTAGTGGAAGGACTGCATATTGCTTTCTGGAGCCCTTAATAGGGAGTCTGTCCATCTAACCTAGGTAAACACAGGTATTTTCCAACCTTTCCTATTATATTAGCTCAATTTTCCCTCACTAGGAAAAGCCTAAGGGTGGCAGTGCAAGAGATCGTAGAGAGGTCAAGGGCTTTTTTTATTCCGTCTCTTTGTGTTGGTCCTAAACATTCTCCACAAAAAATGCTCTCAGTCCAGGTCTGTCATTCAGGGGAGCACCTGGAGGAGATGCATGAGGAACAAATACAAGTTGCTTCACCCTTCATCATCCTCACAGCATTTTAAATGCAAAACTTAATCCCTTCTTCCTTGTGTCAAAAAAACCCATTTACAATGGAAGATAAACTTATAGTGGAGGAACCTCCATACTCTCTCCTGTAAGTTCCTATTCCCAACTCTTCCCCATTCCCCATCTGCCTCCAACCAAGGGCCCTACATTTGCACCTTGGTCCTGCCTTTCCTCAGTCCACCAGCAGTCTGGGTTGCCTGAAAAAGGGGTTGCTTAGCAGGGCTTACTCCTGTGAAATATATAACAGACACAACATGAAATGGAAAGGCAGTGTATGCAATATCTACACAGGAAGTTTACGGTTTGTAGGCTGCATTGTGGATAAAGGTAGAGTTTAAATAAAAAAAGCCATACTGATCATAGGGAATTTGTGTCAGGAACACATGAACAGCAAGTAGTGTGCTGGTGCACCTTTGGAATTGCAGCATCACCCTGCAATGCGCCGCTCCACATGCACTGCTTGTGTGTGCAGAACCATCTCTTTTTACTGGCACAGAACTTGGCTCCTACGTGCATTGTGCGATGGTCTGTAGCACTGGCATCAGATGTGATAATGGAAGACAGCCTCCCTTTGCTCAGTCTCTGCCACAAAAAAGTTTTCCCTTCTTTATGCCTGCTAAGTTGTCTCTTTTCAAGGCTGAAAATCTTTCACCTCCAACAGGAGCTGTTCCAGACCTTAGATTAACCTTACAATTTTTTCTGAAGATTTAATAGTTCTCTGTTATTGTAGGATCATGTGTGGATGGCCCAGAGATTTAGATAATTTGCTATGCAATTTGCTCTTTTTTTCTTTCCCAGTAAGTTCTAATATTTAATTTGCCTTCTTTTCCACTCCTGAGCTGATGTGTGTATTGTACTACCACCAGAACACCAAACCATCAATCCTGTGTGACAGCAGTCGGTTCAAGTGCAGCATTTTGCCAAACCTGCAGCTAAAACTTAGCAAGAAAATCAAAGTCCCTATCAACACAATAACAAGCCAGAAAGATGCTGTTGTTTCTGGTTTGAAAATGAGTCGATATTTGTCAGGTCCATTCCTTTACTTTACCAGGAGATGGTGGCACAGGGCTCCTTTTCCTATAATCCCCAGAACTCGAGGCTCCATGCATAACAGTTCTGCTTGCAGATAACAACATAAAAGAATCACACTGAAAGACTGGCTTCTTGCAAGGATCTCACTCATAGCTGGTATACTGAAATAATTACGTTTTACTAGTGGAATTTGCCCTATGGACCTTTTCCTCTTGGTGTAAAAGAGCCCTTCTTATGCAAACAGCTTTTAGAATAGCAAGTTGACCAGAATATAAAAGTTCCTCTTTTGAAATGAAGTTGTCTACCCAGAGAAACCTCTTGGTGCTAAATTAAATTTAAATTGATGTCTTACATTATATATTTTTGTGGTGCAAACATGGCCTTAATCAAGCACTAGGAAAATCCCTTATGTAGATATTTTGGAATTACCCTTAAAATTTATTGCTTCCAAAGCCAGATAGAAAGTATTAGGGTTAAACTTTGCAAAGTGCTACTATTTGTTATTGTACAACAGACTAATATTGTTGGCCTCAGTGAAGAAGCCGAAGGAAGATCAACTATCTGAATAAATATATTCAATGAAATGAAATTTAATGTATGATTCTATTGCTCATTTCCCTTTTCTTAAACAAATCTTTGGCACGCTAAGATTTTAGGATTTTGAGGATTGTGACAGATCAGAGATGGTGCTACAACTCTCTTCCCAGTTTCAATGGAGGCAAAATACGAGACTATGTGGTTGCCCTTAGCCTCTGCAGATCACAGCCTGGCAGGTGAGTACAATTCCATTTCCATCAATGACTTACATTATCATGGCTCCACAGGACACTTTGGGGTCTAGGATGTACCTGCATGGGCTTTCTGCCGTGGTTGCTGCACCATCTTTCCCAGCCTGCCAATCTAAGAGTGCACAGTGGTGCTGGAGCAGATCTGCTTCTGTTAGATGCCTCTTCTTGGTCACCTTTGGTACCACCCTGAATATGTCAGGGCTATGACACACAGCGCAATCACAGGCATGGGCATGGGGTGGTAATCTTTGGTTGGGCCACTGAAAATGTCTTCAAATTTTACCTACAAGATTTACCAAGAGACACAGCTCCCACTTGAAAGACAGAGGAACAGAAAATAAATTCTAGTAACCATCTGTTGAATATGTAAATTATGGTATAGCTTTTTTGATGGCTAGAGAATCTGCACCTGCTAGAGTAGCAAACCTTACAGCATTCATACACATTTTAGAACCTATTACATCTTTTTAAAACATCTGTGAACAGATGTTTTCTCCTGCTAAGAGGTTCTTTCCTGGCTGCAACCATCTTATGGACTATAATATGTAGGTTGGACTCGATAATCTTGGAGGCCTTTTCCAGCCTTAATGATTCTGTGATCTTGTTTTATACTGATTTTTCATTTCAAATCTCTTCCTTCATCAGAGCATCTTCCATGTGGTCTGTTTTTCCTACATGAAGCATAGTAAACAATATAGTAACTTTTCCTTAATAACATATTGGCTCAAGTCGCACAGTCTTCTTCAGACCTTCCATATGAGAATCACATTGCTATTAACAGTTTTCCAATGATTAAGAATATATTCCTGTTTGTAGAGTAATAAATCATAAGAATTTTTTTCCAGATGGCTTATGGAAAATAAACTGAACGCAACAAAAAATTAGAGAAATAAAGACAGTATAATTAATTATTATTCACTTGTAATAAATTCATCTCCAGCACTAGAACTGAACTGCACTTTCATCACTGAAATTCTTTTTTTGCAAGAAACCACCAAAGTAATTTCCAGCAACATCAACAGAGTTTGTGTGACCAGGGTGTTAGTCATATCAAGGACATTTACATGAAATGGATGAATTATAGTTTTCTTCAAAATTGTTAGTCTGAGGAAAGTACAATTACCAAATTATTTTAAATGGTTTCACTGTTATACCTGGGACTGGGAACTTAATGAAGGATATTTCCAGATTGGTCTTTGGTGGCTAAGAGTTTAAAGTGAATGAATGATATATGTTGTGTTTACACACATGTATATGTGTGTAAGCACAACGTATATATGATATCATTCATTCACTTAAAGCAGTCCCATGTAGGTAAGGGCAGATGTGCGGTACCCAACCAGGACTGTAGTATGGATGGGTAAGATTTGAAGGGTGTGTTACAGGACTCAGAGGTACATAGCCCACTGTAGTCTTCATGATTTTTTGTTCTTGATAATTTGCACTTGTTCCAATGCCCACTGCACTGAATGTTTAGAGTTTTCAAGTGAAACACACATTTAAGAATGTTTGTGTTTCTCTTGCACTTTTACTGTGATTGGAAATCCTAGTGCCTCTGTTCTTTGGAGACATGATTTGAATGCTGGATTAGGGATTAACTCTGTTTGAGGTTTTTTCCTACGTTCCAAGCTACCAAGACTCACATCAAAGATGAGTAGCTGGGTTCTCAGAATATTCAAAACCTACCCTGCCTGGGAACTATCACAATCTGGTTTTAAGAGCTTAGTGATTCTCTGCTTGGAATTAGTGTGAGTACAAGGAAAATGCCTGCAGCTTTTGTTGCACTGAATCTACTGAAACATTTAGAATAGGTTTGGCTTGCAACCTGTTCAAATTCTCATGTCGATGCAATAATAACAGTGATCACGGGCTGTGCAGATGACTTGACTGTGGGGAAAGGGTGGATGTGCTCGTTCAAGGCATTCCAGATACCAGGGCTGAGACTCAAATTGCATGGCTGGCAACGAGAAAGTCCAAAGTACTGGCAGCACCTGAACAACAGAGTTTATGTGAGCAACTGGTGCTTCTGTAACTATCCAAATGCTCTGTGACTTTCGGCATTGTCAGCACCTCTCCTTACTGCTGAAGGGAACACACACTGCAGTGGCCCTGCAATTCCACTGCTTCATGTTTTGTAACAACATTCTACATGGACTCTGCCATGTGGCAAAGCAAACAGTGTTACTGACAGAAGATATCCTGTCATCAAGCAGAGTCCCACTGGACCATAAACAAGGTCAGACAGAACAAACTCACAGTCTCCCACATGGCTCATAGGCTGCCAGGAGAAGTTTGGCACTGGGGTCTGCAGGGGCACAGCTAGGCTGCCTTCCAGGGACCCAGCCCTGTGGGTCTATCTTCCCTCACAGCGGTTCTCAGCTGAGCTAAACTCTCTCTGGGAAAGTTGTTTTCCTCATAACTTCCCATAAGTGTGTCAGATCATGGCTCACAGACCCACAGCAGGCCATTTACGTTGGATGTTTATGATAGGTGGTCACACGCTTCACTGTAAGCTTATTATCCACTTCTGCTGACTGCCACTGCAGGAAGTCAGGTGGATTAGGTTATAAAGGTTACAACCTTTAGCTTATAAAGAAAGTCTAGCTTTCTTTCAGGGCTTAGTTTGGATCCAGCTGCCCCATAGGCTGAGAGAATGCATGAATGGGAATTGTAGAGAAAAAAAAACATCCCAGATGAATGAGAGGCACCATAAAACACATGTGTTTACCACAGATTAAATATACAGTCCCTAAATGAAAATTTTAGTTATTTCTGTCTAACAGAATCCTTCCTTTTTTTTCTACCTTTAATAACACTAATATAATGAAGAGGGTTCTCTATCACATATTAAGACAAAAGAAAGCTGCAAGGACAAATGATGCAAAGTAGACCAAGACAGATTTTCTTGGAATTCGGAAAAAATACTCCATCTCCCTACACAAGCTTTCCAGAATTGTCCAATTCCTAAAGAATATTATCAGAACTGTGCTGAAAGTAACATCTGTGAGGTATATTTAGTGCCCAGGCTCTATAGACCTTCATACTGTGAACTGTAGGCATTTTTCTGCTTTTGGTGTATGTTTGGCACAAGACGTACTAGTTTCCTGTCCCCTACACATCCCGTTCTTCCAGAGGGATTTAGGATGATCCCTCTTTCTACCCCTCAGTCCCTTCCACAATTCAGGTCAACCTGCTGGTCTGGAGCATGAAGTTGCTCATTTGGAGGAAAACTGTAGAGATGCCCCACAGCTTGCTAAATAACTCCCAAATCAGACTTCAGAGGTATCTATCCCATTTTATACTTCTTCTAGTAGCAGCCATTTTTTACAGACCAATAGGGAGGCTACCAATGCAGCTGTTGTCCTGCCATCTCAAACCCAAAGGCCTGGGAGGTAGATGGGGAAGGAAGTTGCTCTGTGTGTGATTTCCCAAAGCTTTTGATCTGTTCTAGCAGCTATGGGACTTTTCCTAACTTCTTTCCCTTTAGCAACAGACCAACAACCTGTTTTTCTGCCACCACACTCTGATAAAAATCTTGTGGCTCTGATAAAAATCTCACCATCCTACCTTCTAATCAGTCCTGGTGCATGGATTTATCTGGATGGGATCTCACGGGAACTGCTCATAGCTCCTGTTGCATTTGTGTAGGCACTGCAGAGCAGGCTGCCTCACACCACGGCAAGTTCTCATTGATCTTAACTCTCTAAAAGCCGCTGCTTTGCACAGAGGCGTGGTCTCTCTCATCCGCTGGGTGATGCCATCTTGCCTCATGAGGAGCAATAGCTCAGGGCTTCCACCAAGTTCTTGTCACTTGGAGCAAGGGGACTCACAAAAGGCAGCAATCTCCAAGTCCCCCTGAGTCAGAAGCACAGCTCCCCATACACCAACCCAATCCTACAAACACCAATGGGACCCTGTAAAGCACCTCTGTGTAAGGTGGGCCAAGTTTGGGAGAACAGGTCAGAAGGCCAGACGGATGTCAGGGATGGCGAACTCATTAATTTGGGGCTTACACTACCTTTGCAGTGCTCAAAACAGACTGGAAATGAGCAGTGTACATTCAGGAGCCTCATCTTCCCAGGGATGGGGACTCAACTCCACTTGCAAAAAATATATCCAGGATTGATATGCAATGGCACGAGAGCAGTGCAGTGAGATAGACGCTGTCAAAGTTAGCCTCTCCTTGAGACAGCAGCTGTGCAATGGTGCCTCAAGGTTTTCTACAGGGTTTAGCCCCAGTGCTCCACTGCAATAAGAGTGGGTGATCTACAGACTCAGAATAGCAAGAAATTGTTTAGGTATTTCTTGAAAACAGATTTTACCCAAATAGGCACATAAAGAGAGAATCACAATTGTGAAGAACTGCAATTTCCATATGAGAAAAGCTGCACTCACTTAACAGCTTCAAGACATATTTTACTGATATCTGCTATGTAAGATATGACTAAAGATTGTTGTTTTTAAGAGATGTATAGAATGGTAAAAGAGACTGGAGTAATTCCTTAAGTGACATATTTAAATTACATTGTATATTTTATTGATCATCCACAGCTGATCAATTATTCATGAATGATGTTTTTTCACACACAATTCTTTAACAGATTATGCTATGCCTAATGTCACTGTCTCTTAAAGTTTTTTGCTGACTTTGTGGAGTGCAAAAAAGGTACTTGCAATAAGAGCTACATCAGAATAAGTCTATCGTTTCAGGGATTATTCTCTTTCTTTTTTGTCAATGATTTCTTAAGATGCCCTAGGCAAAGAGCTGGAACATGTGAAAAAGAACAGGTTGATTGAGGATAAACAGCAGCCTAGGCAGCAAAGAGTGATGCTAGGAGGAAAGGACTCTGTAGGGACCAGCTCAGGCGAATACTGGAGAAGACATAGTGGAATGATAAGAGTTGTTACCTACTGGGATAAAACTTTTAGTGAGTAATCCAGAACTGAAAGCAGGACAAAACTCCTTAGTATATATAATTCATTTTTAAATACAACAACATACTTAAGAAAAAGTTCTCTTCCATGGAAAATTTGGAGTATGCATTAATAAGTTGAATTGTTGTGGTGGATTGACCTTTGGTTGGATGAACAAATGCCCACTAAAGTCATTCCATCACTCCTTTCCTCAACTGGAAAATGCGGAGAAAATAAAATGAAAGGTCCATGAGTTGAGATAAGGATAGAGAGAGATCTCAAACTGATTACTGTCACAGGCACAATAGACTTGACTTGGAGAAATTAATTGAATTTATTACCAATCAAAACCNGAGGATGATTTCTGTCATTTATTCTCACTCTGCACTCCTCTGGCCTCAATTACTTCTGCAAAATAACTTCATTTCCTTCTCAAATATGTCACCACATATGTATTACTATAATTCTTGATTGGCTCAGCCTTCAGCAGCAGCAGATCCATCTTGGAGCTGGCTGGGACTGGCTGTCTGATATGGGGGAAGCTTCTGGCAGTTTCTTAGTGAAGTCACCCCTACAGGCACCACACAGGTCCCCACTACCAAAACCTTGCCATGCAAACCCAATACAATTATTCAACTGGGGAAAATGTTATATTTAAAAAGTGTCAGTTGATGGTGATTTTTTACAATGTTTTTTTCTTATTAATTTGGTAAGAAAATTTCTCATTTACTTCTGAACATCCCTCAATCAGAGACTAGTTAGCAGCACTACCTAGCCCAAAACTGCAAACGCTGTAACCATTATAACCCATACCCAATATCAGTATGCCAAATAACCCAGTGATTACTTCTTAGTAGGATCAACAATTTTCCCCATGAGAAGTGTGGTGCCAGTTTGTTTGTCAGTGATCAAAATAAGGAAGGGCCTGTTGAATTTGATGGTACGAGAAATATAGGAAACTCTGGTAAAGATTATGGCGGTGGTTCCTGCAGCTTCAGTTCCAGCCTCATCAACTTCCAGCAAGGCCTTGTGAATTGCCTGCACAGAATAGGAGAAAGCACTGTGGTTTATATATGGGACAGGAAGCAGGAGTAAAATAAATTACCTTCTTATGGAACATTTAGGAGAAGAAAGGAGTAATAAATCCAGTAGATGAAATTTTATTGTATGATAAAACTCCAACAGTTTGAAATAGGAGTATTTTATATGCTAGGACTGAGCAAGGAGGGCCAAAACTTAGCATGGACACACTAAAATGCATTCTCAGCTGTGCTGAGAGAGTGGGATAAAAATACCCCATGTACAAGCTAGTTTATTTTCTTAGATGGTTTGGACTTCTACTAGCAGCAATTTCTCTTATTTCAAGGTTAGCTAAAAACTGCTATTAAAATGCTAATATGGGACAGTATTTGGCATCTTTAGCAATAAATCATGGATCAAACTGACATGGTAAAATTCTGCTACTGCAAACTGGAGATTTCCTGAAAACTTTGTGAATATTAAAAATTGAGGTGTTAATACAAATATCATAATGAACTCCTCATTTGTAATTTACAAATGACACAACTTCATTTAAACTATTATATTCTAGTGCAAAGAAGTTATTTAAAATGTTGTCCAATTTCTCTATGTATTTAATATCCAGCTTTTTAATAAGAGCATTAATGTAATACAAAGGTGAGCTGGCAGATTCTTTCTGTAAAAAAGCACAATTACTGAGCTAGCCGCTACATGTCATTGGGAGTTTTACTTAGAAGTTCAGTAATATAAATAGGGAAATAAAGTCTTTAAAAATCCCAGACACAGCTGATCAAAACAACCAACCACCATCCCATCACCAGCTCTGTCTACTTACTTGTGAAACCTGGAGATTGTGGTTGCCACTAATTCCAGACAGATCAGCATTACCTGAGAACACTTCAGTAATGCCCATTTGTTCAAACAGGGTTTTAACATCATAAGACCCACTAATAGAAAACTTTGGTAACTGCAGATTTAATCTCCTGTTGATCAAAGAAAACAAAAGAGCAGTGAGTCCTTGCAGCCTCTTTACAGCCAGCAGGGTGTACGCAACACTTGAAAGCATTCTTTTGATTGCGAATTTGTTTGATGCTAGTCTTCGTATTCCTTGAGCAATTTTGGCTTCCCAAGAGATGCACCATCTTCTTGTATTTACATTCTCTATTTGATTTTTGGAAGATAACCAAACTTGTTCATTGTCGCCCTTTCATCCCAGTGCCACATGAGCTGCTAGTAGAGTATTTCTGGCTAAAGGGTTAGAGAGTAAGCAGATGGTGGTCTGCTGGACAGTGGAAAGCCTAAAGCAGGGGAAAAGGAGGATAAAAATCTAAGACATGGTAAAGGAAATTAATTGTATTAACACCATGAAAGAAGAGGTAAGGAGTCAAAAAGTAGCCAAGCAAGTTTTGAGGCAGCTGTTACAATGCTGTGACCCCTTCTGTCAGGTGACAGAGCCTGCAGTTTCTTAGTGATTGTGCTCTGCACTGACTCATTTGGGGAATTGCTTAAAACGTCCCTTTATGAAATCAGGACATTATGTCCAGTAGGAAGTGATCTAAAATTGGCATTTTCCCTTGAAAAGAGTGATGTGTGCTCAACCATATACTTAGAGTTACCTGGTCACAAGTTGGCTATCCCATTTACAAACCGTTTCCTTGGAAAGAGCATCTTCCACTTGCTTCATCTTTCCATCATCAGGCAGAATAAGCAATGCTCGTGCAGTGCCCTGGTAAGGCAGCTCTACCACCACACAGGAGAGATCCTGGTCGTAGTAAACATTTGAGATACCATCACGCTGCATCATGTTGACTCTAACGGATGCATTTGGGTTCACAAAAAAATCATCCTCATGTGTACGCAAAGGATCGAAAGACTTTTCCCAGGCAGCTAATGGGGAAAAAGAGATGTTGTTGCACTCAAATGTGAAGATCATGAAGAATGGCTTATCTAAATTAGACCAGCTTTAATGTAGGACACTGGAGGTATATTGATGGGAGAAAAGGCTCAGTAAATCACTTCAACCTCCTCCATAACACACAATAAAGCATTCTAGCTGTGCAGTAAGTGCATCATATTTTGTGTGCACATGTCCTGTCTTGCTGAAGAACAACCAAAGGCTGACGAGTCCTTCTTTGACTGTAGGCCTGTGTAATGCCTTTCATGCCATTTAAAAGCAATCACTTAAGCATTCGTCCCAGGACGTTCTTATTATGCCTTTTCTGTTAGGCTGTACCCTATGCAAGCTGACTGCACTTGGCCTGGTGTAGAATTCATCTGCAATTAAAGAGTCCTAACATTTGAGCAAGGCTCCAGTAGCACAGGCCCCTAAGATGCTGTGTCCCAAATTTTCATGCAAAGTACCTAGAAGATCTACTATAACACTGGGGTTCCTGTGCAAGGATGTCAGTCCACCAAGCCTGACTGGCATGTACAGTCAGCATAGAGATCTTGGACACATTTTTAGTCATTATGGCCTCAACCAGTGAGAATATGTGGATCCTTGTCTATGAGGCATCCACTAGGGTGGAACTTTCTGTCCACAGCTTTCAAGCAAATTGAGTCAAAACCAAGAAATCCGTATTTTTCAACAATCAGATACTCTGCTTTCGGCCAGATATAATCTTTACTTGAAAGGTCCTGCACAGTCTAGCTCTTTCCTAAATTGTCACTCTGGTAATAAATTATCAGAAGTTCCCTAAAATTTTTATTTTGTATCAAAACTATCTATTGAAATATTATGTTAAGTGTCTTACCTTTAAAGTAAATATAGTTGACAAGAACCAGTACAGTACTTGGATCAAGATGACCAACTAATTCAGGAATTTTCCCCATGGTTTTCTCCTCTACATACTTATTGATTTGCTTTGTAGCTTCTTCTGGTTTATGAAAATCACTGGAGAAAAAATCTGCATCATAAAATTCTTTGGTATTTTGTAAAAATGACTCCTGTGGTTCATACCCCGTAGCTGTAAAAAGGGCGTTCCCTATATTTAATGTGATATTAACATCAGCACAGTTCAATACTGACAAAACTTTGTGAAAACTTTCATGTACATCGTGTATGCGAGTCTCAGTCAGGTCATCAAAGCCCAGTCCTTCAAAAATCTGAGACAGAGTGGTTGATTTAGCGCCAACAGCCAGCATGGCAAAGGCAGTGGAGATGCTCACAGGAGAAAAGAACACATTTTTATCAGCTTCTTTTGATGAAGCCTGCTTGTAAAACCTAAATACAAAATCTGCATAGTTAGATCCTTTCTTGTCACAGCTATATGTTAGTAAATTTTGTCTTCCATCCTGCAGATTAGTATTGTTGACTTTATGGCAAATGTCTTCAGGGCAGCAATGGGTTACAGCACAAAGAACAGCGAGTAAACACAGGCACAGGAGACACTTCATCTTCTTTTCAAATTATTCTGTCACAAAATAAACAGTCATTAAATGAGCAGATGGTAATGATGTGCTTGGTAGTAAGAAATAATGAATAGTTTGTTAGCATAAATGTTGCATAGTTCAACTGTAAATATCTATGTACATAGCAAGCTTAAAGTTCTCATGGGCACGATGTCAAATTTATTTAACAAATTCTAATAAATTATAGACTAAAATGTCAGGCATAAGAAAGTCATAATACTCCATGGTAACTGCTCTGAAAAAACAATACTTTTTTTCCATTGGCAATGAAAACATAAAGCTACGGTCCATAATAATCTTTGTTAACAATGTTGTTATCTTTCCAAAACACTGTCTTCTATAGGGCATATCTAAACAAACAAGTTATTAAAGGTAAGACAGGGTGTAGGTTTCAAAGACATAAAATACTCCACAGCACCTGTCCAAAAGCAATTTGATATATGTCAGGAAATGTGAGGCAGCTCACTACTCACTGGGACTGAGTAAATTCCTTCACTTTCCTCAGGGCAGCAGCACATAGAGAGCTATCATGGACTATCCTGTGCTTACTAAATTCACACTCCTGTTTACTTCATGGTTACCTGCTCACATGGCCAGTTACTGGCCAAAACTGATAAGTGATGGAAGAAGGTCAACTACATGAACTTCAAAGCAAAACCTGGAGCATCCTGTGGCATGACAGCAGTGCACAGAGAGAGGTGGGCACAATGACTTGTGGCAAACAGCAGGTTTGCATCAGATAATGAGGTGCATGTTTGGAATGAAGGAATCCTCCTTTTGGGGGAGCTGCAATGAGTGTTTGTAATTTCTTAAATGGTGGTGTGCCCCTCACTATGGGTTAACCTGCCCGGGATGTGGGAAGGACCTGAGTCCAAGAGGGAGAGAAACATTCATCCCATTTGGACGTCAGAGAACACAGATTAATTCCCTTGGAGATTACAAGTTTCTTCATTGGGCTTGTTCTCCTAAAGCTGACATGATACACTTCACATGAACCACCTGCTCTCCACATGAGCTGGAACAAATCTCTGGGTTATTGAATTCAGTTCCCTGCAGTTCTGGGCAGGCATCTCATAGAAACCCTCTTCAGAACTCTAACAAGCTGTAGATGAAAATAAGCTTTTTGTCCTCACATATTCAGCATGAAAACATTTCTAGAACTTTTCTACTGTCTTGGGTCCTCTTCTGGTTTCCAGCCAATACAGCCTATTTATATTCTTTTCTTTCAGGAATGTATTTTCCCAATTCTGTGGTAAAGTTCTTTTGGTCTTACATTCATTCTTAGATGTGAAAGATGGCTATATATGCTACCTAACAATTTAGAGTTTCTGATGGCAGCCCAAGTTCAAGGATTCTTGGTGATTAACTAACTGTTTTATTTTTGCATTGATGGTCTTTCTTTTTTTCATAGCAAACATATATGTGTTCTCATATTTGCTAGGATCTGGGTGTACTGAGTCTGCCTGAGGTCAGCAAGGGCCCACTGCAGTGACCCACAGTAACAAGTGGTAACACTAAACTCGAATTTCCTTAAATCAAAAGGTGGAGTATGGCCCTAGATGGGAATATGACAAAACTATTTGCAGATAACTTTTAAGCAGAACTCTGCCTCTTTTTCACAGTGAAAAAAAAAAAAGGCAAAACCCAAACAACCCATATGTACTGTGGAAAAAAGAAATATTACAGTATGAAAGGTATTTCAAAAGTATTTGATGTTAAACATGACTGTTTTTCTCTAGTTGTTCGAGATATTGGACACTTAAGTGAGAAAGAAAAAAATAATTTTATTTCCTGTGTCTGTACAGAGCTTCACTTAAATTTTAAAGAATTTTTGAAGCAGAGAGTATGGTTGGGGGTTTTTTTCTGCAGCAAACTTATATTAGGCATGTTTTTAAATTCTGCTGTAATAGATCAGTTAAAAAACTTCTCCTGGTATCCTAACTCTACAGAAATCTAAAAGAAGTACTTCTATCAAAAGCTGGGAAACACTGAATATTGTCATCAAGCTTTCCTCACGTACTTTTCCTTTCAGAGATGAAAACCATGTTAATTTCAACATTTTGAGATTATAAAATTTCTGACACCAATATTTTTTTAACATTTCAAAGCTGAAGAAATTCTAAAGGCTTTGTTAAATCTGGAAGTACTTTTTATGCAAATTAGAAATTCAGAAAATAATTCTCTGCCAGACCACATATTAGTTTGTCTATGGGAGGAAAAGGGGCAATTAAATTTAAATTGTGGCCTTCCACCTACCCCCTACACTCACCCCAGTCCTAATTAGAGAGCCTGGCCTTAGCAATTCAATTGTTGCTTTATAAATTAAGTCACCAGAAGAGTTTTTAAATTGGACTGGTTGTTCAGTCACTAGTGGGATTATACTAATTTTGAGTCACTGTGAAGGCTGTTTCCAACCTGAAAGGTGATTACATCAGTATTCTCTTTTAACAAGTACTTAATAAGTCACCATGACTTCAAAGGGGTTTTTAGTTTGATTTCAGTCTAAGCATATTCCCCCAGAACAGCAGGTCCCACTGGTCCCTTGCACATCTGCTTGGTTAATATTTCATTGCAACATCCACACAGAACCAAATCACAAACAGAGAAATGAAATTAACCTAATATTAAAATTCCTCTGACTGCAGAAAGCATCATCTTCGGCTCTCTAAAAACAAAAATGTGTGTGTAGTACTTACAAAATCAGAAGCCCCGTTGCATTCAGCTGACCATGCTGTTTTCCACACTGCTACTTATAGTGCTTCATCATCTTCTGCTTAATTAGAGATGTTAAACATTACACAGACCTGATAAAAATTAGAGCCAACCAAAATAAAGGAGGAAACAAAGCAAATATTGATGAAACAGGGTTCGCAAGGATCATCTCTGTTATTCAGCCAAAGAAGCTGACAGTCTTCAGCCATTTCCAGAGCAGCTGTGACATCCTCTCTGTTGCCTCTGACCATGCGGAGGAGCTTAAGTGCAAATGTGTGATTAGGACCCTACTGGAAACCAGGAGGTTGTGCCTGGAATCACTAGAAACTGGGGCTAACTCTCGGTTCCAGAAGTCAGACCTTCTGTGTTGTGATGAAGCACACATGGAGCTGACAGCCACGTATCACATCAGGTTGGTGCTCTTCCAAAATCTACCCAGAGACAAATCTTCTGCATGATCCTAAGCATGTATATGGATGACAAAGTAATTGCCTGTACCTTCTCACTCTGTAGCTTAACACCACTGATGGGCTATGTGATAGACACGTTTCCATGATAGATGTCCCACCCTGGCTGATGTGGTCCCTTCATCTTTCTCAGTTCTGTGTGCATCTCAGTTCCTGCCTTGGGCAGGAGTACAAGTGGTGGGAATACAAGTAGCAGGCTGTTTACTCCCGCATGTCAGCGCACTGCATGTGCACGCCTTCTCATTCTCCTTGCCCTCTCACACACTTTTAAATTGTTCAAATGAAAACAAGTGCTGTTTGTTTCTATTACCTTTTCCCAATAGGACTGAAATGCTGATGGATCAGGATGACTGAATTTTTCCAGTTAACAATAAAGACCGTGACTGAGTGGTGACATAAAATACGTTTCCCCATTTGTGATGACTCTTTTCTTTGTACTTGTTTACTCACATGTGTAATTTTGTTGCTACAAACATAGATAAATGTGGAGACACAACATAGATAAACATTGTCTTGCCACTCCCCTTCTTTGTTTTCCTCTATATTTCTTCCACTCTCCCCCTCCCCCCTGCCCTTTTTACTTGCTCCTTCTAACTCTGGCTGTAAAGATCACAAACACAGAGATTATTATACTCATCAAAGCCCAAGTGAATAACAGGTCATGGTGGTCAAGGACGAACTGTGTTACAAAATGGCTATAAGCCTCTTGTTTTCTCTTTCATTTGTGAGGCCTTGTAATTACTGTTTTGTTTTTAATAATGTTAAGCTAAACTTTAACAAGGCATTTCCTTACCATTTCATTATAGCAGCAGAAATAAGGTACTACAGCAGCTGGAAACTAAAATGATGAGCAGACAGACGCACGCATGCCAGGCGCACCACGCACTGCCACAAG
>VYZP01000021.1:8071-22258 GCA_013400635.1 Hypocryptadius cinnamomeus
TGGGAGGATGCTGTGAGGGGATGCCGTGGGAGGATGCTGTGAGGGGATGCTGTGGGAGGATGCTGTGAGGGGATGCCATGGGAGGATGCCGTGGGAGGATGCTGTGAGGGGATGCCATGGGAGGATGCTGTGGGAGGATGCCGTGGGAGGATGCTCCGTGCCCGCTCATCCCCGCAGAGGTGCGGGTGGTACCCGGCCGGTGACTTCGCGGGACTCCAGGGTGGCACACGGGCATCGCTGCCTCCAGTGGAGAGGGAAACAACCCCAAATTACCAATTCCCGGCAATTAAATGGGATTTACAGTGTAAGACACGGGAAATCCCAGCAGAAGGGAGATGCTGGCAGGAGGAGATGCTGGCTGTCCCTCCCTGCCGGAGCCGGTCCATGGCAGGCAGGTGCCATCTAGTGGGAACGGGGCACAGCCTGGGCATTGCCAGGCTGCAGCAGGAGCTGCACAGTCCCACTGAGCACTTTCTGTGGGTTTCTGTGGGCAGAAGGCTTTTCCAAGTAGAAAACAGCGCTTTGGGAGATTCAGCATACGCTTTTAAGCACTTAATTAGGGTTACCTGCAGAGGAATTTGGCAGCCTTTCTGCCAGCTGGAACACCTCTGGAGTCCATCATGTGGGAGGTGAGGGAATAATGTTGGCCTGTATTTAAATTTAAAAAGTCTTTCAAAGATCTGTTCATCAAAAATCAGATTTTTAAAATCACATTCAACACATTGCTGCTTTTCTGGTATTCACAAGTGCTCCTGCTAACCACAGGGCAAGGAATCCCATTAAGTACCCTTAGAAGAACCCAAGGTTTGTCAGGGCAAAATATCCCTTCTCCACAATGCAGGGGTGCTATCTGTGACATACCCACTTGATATTTCATAACTTTCTCAGCCTCACAATGCACAGGTCTGAGGGATCACCCAGCAGAGAAATCCTGAGGCTGCTGCAGTTCTGTAACCTCAAATGTCCATGTGAAGTCCCAAACCACGAGGCTGATTTGTGCTTCCTGTGGGTGCAACAGAGGGAACACAAGAGGGTTCCTGTGGTTAGAAATAGCTTTGCTGTTCCTTGCACCTCTCTCAGCAGTGCCAGGGACAGGTCACTGTCAGAGACAGGATGGCCAGGACACATCAGTGATGGATTTGGAGCAGCCCTTTCCAGCACTGCTCAGTGAATGAATTTTGCAGTCTTTATTAGCTTCCTCAGCATGGTGATTCACTTAGGAGAGAAATTGTTTCTGTGAGCTAGACCATCACTCTGGCAGTTCCTGTTGGGTATGTCTGTGTGCCTGCTCCAAATGAGCAGTGGCTGCTGAGGCTGGCAGGGAGCACTCGTGCTGTTTGGGATAAAACACCCACACTTGGTGCTTTGCTTGTTGCATATTCTCCTTTTCTTCAGCAAGAAGTTTAAACCAAAGTGTTAATTGCAGGCCAGCTAACGCTGCATTGTTTCCAGGCTCCAGCAAAATGAGTTCAAACCCAGAATCAACCCACTGATTTCAGATCAATAATTTGTGAAAAATGAATAATAGTGCCCATGCAGCCTCCCGTGGTGCTGTGGGCAGGGCTGGTGTTGGTTACAGAGAACATAAAGAGCAGCCCTCTCTCTCTTGGTGGGGCTGAGCCCTCCTGCCCAGCCTGGCTCTGGTGGTGATTTAAGAGCAAAATCCCAGCAATTATTTCCTTGGGGCTGACTGGAGGCAGTGCCACATGCAGAATTTGGGCTTCTTGATGCTGACAAGGCCTGAGATTTCACTTTTTTTTTTTGGTTTGCAAAGGCTTGCACACCCTTTGATGGATTTGTTGCATAGAGCTCTCAGTAATGTCTTGATTTCCCAGGAAATGATGTGTTTCAGACAGAAGCCAGGCAGCTTGTTACTCCTGCCAGCTGGCAGGGGGGTGGTGTGTGCATATAGATATTTGGTGTTTAATAATTGAAACTGGATGTATCAAGGTTGGCAGCATGTCTTTCAGCTTTAAAGACAGGGTATTGTTAGAGGAAAATGGGATGTTTTCTTGTGCCCAAGACAAATTTTTCTTCCCCAGCTAATCTTGGTGTCTGCAGCTGCTGTGTCAATATCTCCTCCTGAAAGGCAGGGAATGAACTTCTGAACATCTGTAGCAGCTACATTAAGTGGTGTGGTTTATTATAGAATTATGGATGATGATGGCTGGGTTACTAAACTGTAAATCAGTCAAAGCATTTTGATGATATTCTAGATCATGAGAAAGAGACTCATGCAGCAAGAGACAGTGATTTATTGCACCAACTGGTAACACATTCAGCCCCAGTCATTTTTATTTATCATTACTTGGAAAAGATTTCAACCCTTCATTAAAGCACATTAAAAAAAATCTGTAATGATGATTAAGTTTTGCTGTAATGAAAATTGACACTCCTGAACTGTGATTTCTGGTGATAGGAAAGTGAAGAATAAGGAACTTACGATACACAAACTTCACACTAAATTAGTTGAACAATCGTCTTTGTTTAATTGTCTTTTACGAGCAAATGAAGGGAGCATTTCCCTTTTCATCCTTAAATCTGTTCCTTTGAAAGCATCTCACACTATCTGTAGTTTTGAGCCGTGGAACCCGGGATTTTGAATGCTTAGCAAGTCATCCATTTCCGAGACATTAGCAACACAGACAGGATTTATTTCAATCTCTGCATATGATTCTTTGATCTGGGGCTTACTTAAGTGCATTCCAGTGTAATTAATTAGGAAAACAGTATAAGACAGTGGCAACTCCAAGTGATCTTAAATGTAAAAGTGACTGATTAGTAGCTCTGCTTTCTTGAGGATTATCTTTTGCTGCTTAACAACATCTGCTATTCCTGAGCAAGGGGGAGCCAGTTAATTGAGGAGAGGGAGCTTTGGTGCTCTTTGTAAGCCACTAGTATGACTATTCACAAAAAAATCCATGTGGGACCCTCCCCCAGCCCTGGTTTGAATAAGGAGCTGGGTGAGTGGGATGAGGAGCAGTCCCCCACCTGATGCTGTGAGGTGTGGCAGGATGCAGCTCACGCTGGCTGCTTTGCAGAGCAGCACTTGTTCCCTTTTCCTGGCAGCCCTGTGTGGCTCGCAGAGCTCCTTGGAATCCAGCCCTTGCACTGGGCCTGCTTTCAGGGATGGGTTCTGCTGCTGTTTGTGTGTTCTTCCCTGGAATGTCTCGTTTCTGGATGTTCACTGGCTGGCTGAAAGTTACAGTGTTTACTTGTATGTTCAGGACATGTCAGCCCAGTTTAAAAATCCTCTGCATCTCCATTCTGCTTCCAGAGTCTTCCTACTCAGATCAATAAGAGTGGCCATCCATCAGTTTTTGATTGGAACAGGATGGATCAATGAGCAGCTCAGGGGTGCAGTGTTGCAGCTGCGGCTGCCTGACACAGATATTGCCTCCCTTTGCCAAGGAATTCAATTGTCCTGCACAAGCAATCAATATCTGCTCCTCTGACTACTTTTGCTCCCTTCATCTTCCTCTACAGTTTCTTTATAATTTCATCTTCTTCAAGGAGCCATATTTCCTGTCCATCATGCTGTTGCATTTTCCTTGAATCTTTTTTGAATCTCACAGCCAGTGGAGCTCTGTGATTCACAGAAGAGAAGCTGACTTGCAGTTCAAAAGAAAATGCAAATTCTAGCCTATCTGCTTTATTTACAGCTTCAAATAGTGCTTTATTACAGTTTCAAATAAATATGTTTCCATGTTGCATAGTTACTTTAGCTTTTTCTTTGCTCTAGATCAACTTGCTTCTAGTTTTCTTTTTTCTGTTTGGCAATATCCTGGTCATTCTTCCTTCTGCATCCTGAAGTGTGCAGGCATCAGATGCAGAAATAATGCTTTATTAGTTAAAGCATTCACTTCTTTTATTCATTGCATCCATCTTGACACCTGGGGAGGCTAAATCCCTGGCATTCTCTCTCTTCCCAGGACAAAGCATGAAGCTCCAGAGATTGCTGTGCAGAACCAGTGCAGCTCAGCCCCAGTGACACAGACTTGGCAGCCTGCACTGGCAGTGTGTTAGGGGACAGCACTTATCCCTGGAGCTGGAATGAGGCCCCAAATGCTTTCCACTTATCTCATGGTGGGGTGAAAACTGCTGTCCTATGCTACATGTGGACATTGATCTCTGGCACAGAGATGAAAAGTTCAGTCTCTCATTGCAAATGTATCATTACTCTTCAGGGATTGATTTGTTACTTGCTTGGTTCTGATGTGGCCACACACAGGAAGATGCTCCAAAAAAAAAGGGATGTAGAACCCTTCTAGCAAATATTTTATAGTAAATATGGGTGTAATGTGTTACTGACTTCTCTGTGTTTTGTAATGCCAAAATCAATGTAACTGAAAGTCTCTGTGACAGAACCAGTAAGTGAAGGGAGAGAAATTTTTCTTTCATGTTTTTCTCTCCTGAAACTTCCTACCTTGCTGACAGCAGGGGCAATAATAGAAGCAAAGGAATGCAAAGAATAAGCACAGGTTGCAGTCCACCTTTCTGCCATCTGTTCCCTGCCAGCACTGATGTAATCCCTCTGGCACTGAAAGTTCCCTCTGCCATCTGTCAGCATTCCGACGTGCTATCGATCAGGGGGGTTGCTGAGGTCACTTAGGAATCACAGCAAGCCTCCCAAAACTCAGGAAAGGTACTAAATCAAAGGAATTTGATTTGTAACTTGCTGTCATTTTTGGTGCCTTGCTGCAGTAGAAGACAGCAGTCAACACTTCCTAAGCTCCTCTCACATGAGGAAAGTTATGGCAAAAGAAATCGCTTGTTTATACGCGGTGCAAGTAACATAAGCTTTTAATGGGTCCTAGAGGAGTCCAAGGCTCCAGAGGGCTCTGGAATGCCTTTCTCTCCACCCCCATTTGCTCCCCTCACCCTGACCCCCACGTTTTTTTCCAAGCCTTTGTCCAATTTTCATCATATCTGTCATTTTGAAAAATGAGCTGGCGGTTCACTCCTAAGGTTCATAGCATGCCATGTATCTTTTTTTTTAGATTAACTTGTTTGCAAAGAGACAGTTCAACAGGAAATTCTGGTGCTTACGCAGCAGTGCAATTTTTATGAAAAGCAGAGATGTTGTTAAAACTCATTATCTGTGTCTATTCTGCTAATTGGATATAAAGAAGTCGTGAGACATGGGGATGATAGGACCACACTTGCTTCCTGGGGAAAATCCTATTAGTACATTGCTAACAAATCTGAGCTGGGGCTGAGTGTGTAACAGTGTAGTATGAACACAGTGAGTACCAGCACTGCACAACACTGAGATCTGAGGTAAAAGTGCACCTCGTTTCGTTTATGGAGATAAATGGAGATGGTGGTCCTGAAGTGTCCATTTCTGATGGTTTCAGAGAAATGATTGCCCAACCATGGCTACCTTGATGCTCCATTTGATCCCAGACATAAAATGCTCCCTTGTATTACCACACATATCAATCAGGATGGAATATCCTGTATCTTTCTGCCACTCCCAGCATGGGTGTCAAGGCTCCATGTGCCCTCCCAACTTTGTGACAAACCAGATCTCAAACAAACCCTGTGTCCTTGGGGCTGACTTACATCCTTTGTGCCTCCACTCCAGCTCTGCTGCCTTTGCCAGTATATTCCAGGAGGAATATCTATGTTACACAATACTGTTCTAACAATTGCTTTGCAGACCCACCTTTCTTTGTAGGTCAGCTTTAAATAGAGACACCTCACCCTGTGCTGCAGGCACACAGCATTACTGCTCCTGCAGACCCCAAAATCAAGGCTGTGGTGCTGCATGTGGCTGGATCAAGCACACAGACTGACCTTTTCTTGGGTTTCATGTCTGCAGGTCTCTTCTCCACCAGTCTGGAGAAGCCTTGCAGTTGTATTTGACTGTCTCTGGTGTTTTTAAGCCAGCCTGTGCATGGCTGGGAACACGAAAAGGGAGCTTTTGTTTAAGATTGTGTTGAGTGGATGAAGGGTGGGTGTTTCTCCTGTGAAATGCCTGAGCTGCTGCTTGTTCTTTTGTCTCCTTTCTCTCTGTCAGACTCTGTTCTGCTTGCACACAGCCGTGGTGTTGGGTGCGCCCAGGTCCAACACACAGGAGCTCTGCTGTGGGATCATCACACTGTGGTGACAGGCTGCATCACCAGGACTGCAAACCATCCCAAATGGCCCACACTTTATAAAATACATGGTGAAAAGAGAGAGGTGTGGCTCTTCTCATCTGCCTCAGCCTCCTGGGGCAGCCTGAGCATTGCTTCAGGGCTGGCTCTGAGCTGGCCCATGGTGAAATCAGCCCCCAGGATGATTTCAGCCCCCAGGATGATCCTCCCTGAGTGAGGATCTGGAGGGTGAGCAGAGCCCATGTGAGGGCTGGCTGCTGTTACATTTCCAAATGTCCTGACTTTTAATACAGCCAAGTCCCAAGAGCAGAGACCATCAGGCAAAACAAACACAATTATGCAAAACAAACCTGGTTCCCAAAGCAAGCATGGACAGCCCCTCCTTTCCTGGCAAAGGAAGTCACTGCTGTAGGTGTTTACCCAGTCTGAGAGCTGGAGGATTGGGTTTGCTGTTCAGCTTCTTGGCTTTTGGGGTTTTGTGTTGCAATCTTTATTTAAACATAGAGGACAGAAAAGATGTTTGTTTTGTTTGTTTGTTTGGGGTTTTCTTTCTGTTCCTATGACTTTTACAGGAATGAAGAGTTTATTGTGTGTGAAATGCAGGAAGAGTCTAAATGAACAACAGATGAGAGGAAATAGACTGAGGAAAATTAGGGCTATTTGCTACCAAAGGAAGTAATCATTGTACATATATTAAATTCCAATCTCTAACTGAGAATGTGCTTGTTATGCAAGAAGCCTGACTGTAGAGGAAAACAGGGAAATATGTGGAGTCTTTGCAAGGTTGGGCTTTAAAAGTGGAGAGTATGGGTTGGGTAAATAAGGCAGGAGGCAGCTTTTACTGAAGCCAGTGGTGGCTGGAGAGTCACACAGAGTTTCCCATCGTAGCAGAAGGTTATTTTCTGTGCAGAAGGGGCAAACTGTTCTTCATACACCTAGCTATTTGTAGGTAACATTTCATGTGACTTTGTAATGACAATAGAAATTCTTTACGGGCTTTCATCTGCCACATTCTCAGCTCATCCATCCTCAGAGACACCTGACTCACCTGTACTTATGACTTACCTGAGAGTCCTTGCTGGGCCTGTTCCTTAAGGATATTCTGCTCATTTCCAGTGGGGATAACCCTTCCCTGGCAATCCCCTTTGGTGTTCCAGCCAAGTGAGGGTTTAGGTGATGGCAGTGAGGGTGCTGAGTGCTCTGCTTCTTCTTCCCTTGGTCCCTGCAGACTAACAGCAGGGCAGCTGCACGGGTGCATTTCACTGCTGGGAGGCAAAATCTGTGGTGGTTTCAGTGAAAAACCAGTGAGAGCCAGTGGAAATGGAGTAAGGACACTCACCAGGGATTTGTGGAGTGTGCAATACATGGGCTTGACTTACAGGGATGCCTTAGGTCAGCCACAAATTTGACATTACTGCATCTTAAACAAAACACAGTGTTCCTCATTACTGCAAGATGGCAGACCCCCTGCTCAGTTAATTCGGAGAAGATATAGAATGATTTTTTAATTTCTTTTTTTTTTTTTAGCAGTAGAAAAATTGTAGCCCGGGAGAATGTTGCTTTGACAGATTGGGGTTATATGGCTGAAGCTGACCCTTCCTTCCCCTTCCCCCTCCTGGCAGGCAGATGAAGCATTTATGATTGCAAGTGGCTAGCTGTATTTTGTTCTTTATCTGATGGAAGGCCACCACAGTAATCGAAAAGGACTTGTTAGATATTTTGCTTTTCCTGGGAGGAATGCTTGAAATCTCAGTAAAGAACCTGTAAAAATTAAAAATTAAAAAAAAAAAAAAATTGGCGACGTGGGAGGAAGCATTTAAGCACAGGAAAGAATAGAGAATTGCACAGCCAAATAAGCAGTTCTTGGCAGAATGTAGAGACCAGCAGCAGTAAGAAGGATGCATTGGCATTAAAAAAAGAGTGGAAATTAACTGAAGAGAAATGGTAGCATCATATTTAGAATCTGTCACTTTATCAGAATTATCTTGACTGGTTATTAGCAAAAGAGAAGGAATTGAGTTTTTAGAGGAAGAAGGGTTTCATTTCCCCTTCATTAGCTGAGGAACATGCTGACAGGAATTAAGACAGAATATTGCTAAATGGCAGCTTCAGCCACGCAACAAAGGGTTATTTTTAACCCTGAGCTGCTCAGTGACTGCATTTGCAGCATGGCCCTGCTTAAAAAAAAAAACAAAACTCTGCTGGCAGAACTAAGGCTGCTTTGTGCTGCTATGTGAGAATGGGAAGGAGAGGTCTGGGTGGGAATCCTGTAGGGCAGTGGTGCCTCTGACACCCGTGTCATGAAAATATGCCTCCAGTTAACCATTGTCCTCTGACCTCAATCCATGCTGAAACAGGGGCTTTGCATAATCCTGCAAGGAGGCAGCTCCTGCTCCAAAAGATGTTATGTTTCGAATTTCCAAAACAGACAAAAGAGACATTGTCAGCCCTTCACACATGGGAAACAGAGGCAGGGAGAGAGAGATTTATCTGGGGCAAGTGGGCTAATTTTGACAGAATGGGCACTTAAAGTGAAGTTTCCTGAATTCATTTGTGTATTATGACCACAAGGTTGGCCTTCCTTCCTAATGCTGGATTTTGTTTTTCCTGAAACTTCAGCAGTTCAGGTACAGGGTTGTTGATCAGAACCATTCTTTTTGTTCTGTTCTGTTTAATAAATATGCCAGGGATTCTTTCCCTGGGCACTGTGCAGCTTGCATGAGGTGAACTCTGCAAACACTTCAGGGGTGGATTTTCAGGTGGATTTTCATGTTGGGACTGCCAGGAGCAGCAATGCAAGGAAAGGCAGAGGTGTGACTTTGTCTTCTGCTTGTCCTTGTGCCCCTGGGGATCACAGCCCCATGGGTGTATGGAAGAGGAGCCTCCAAGAGCAGTAATGCTGCTCTGCTCAGCTTCATGTGGAAAGAAAAATCTTACTAACTCCTGTGTCCATTTGTCTTGCTCAAGCTTGTTAAGTCCAGAGAGGCCAGTGAGATATGACACTGCCTGACCAAACTGGGGCTTTTTTATGAGGCACTACTGAGTGGAACCATCTGGGCTAGGAGAAGACCACGCTTCTGAAATGAGCCTTTAGGAACACTAAAGTTAAGTGGCTGTCTGGGGCACCATGCTGAATGAAGGGCACTCACAGCTGCATGGGTTTTATGGGTTTATTTTATCCCTGATGACAAAAAAAAATGTACTAGTCATGTGGTTCCTCAGGAATTCCAAGCCACTGTTAAAAAGTGGCATTGCCTGTGTTCTCAGCCATGCTGGAACAGTTCCCCCAGCTGGCTGACTGCTCGTGGACAGTGATTTACAGTCACCTAATTTTTCTCTGAACTTAAAGGCAGTCCCAAGTTATACTTCAAGAACAGAAACTTAGTATCTGAAGTTCCTTGAGTGAACACTTGCACAGTCATCTCTCTAATACCCAAGTGGCTCAGCCCTGTGGCTCCTGAGGTCTCAGTCCCTTGGAAGGTGTGCTGCTCACTTGCCTGAGGGCTGAGGGAATCTGCTCCTGAGAAACCAGGACTTTCTAGAAAGCTAAATACAAATTTGGGAGCATAACTTCCACTATGTCAATTGTGCATCTCAACTTAGGCAGTTGAAACTTCTTCTGCTGTAAAGTCTCTGTTTAGTTTTGTTTGTTAAGGTTGTTGTTTGGTTGGTTTGGTTTTTTTTTTAATGTTGTTTTATGTTTTTTGTTGTTGGGGGCTTTTTTGTTTGTTTGCGGTTTTTTGGGTTTTTTAAATTTTATTTTATTTTATTTATGCCCCATTGGAGCAGCTTCCTTAAGTACTTCCAGGGGCCTGGTTCCAGTTTCCAAAGATAAATCTGATTTCTGTGTTAGAAGGCAAGCTCTTTCCTTCAAGCACTTTTCTATGTGACAGACCTGGAAAGGGGCAAACTGGATTCAGTAGAATTTCTAAAATTGTAACCTATTTCCTGTGCTTTTCATTCATTGAGATGAATCTTTGAGAAGGATCCCTCATGGTAAAATATTTACCAGGGTATTACATTCACTAAGGTAATAGCTCTTATAGTGCAGGTGTGAAGAAAGAAGTTCTTGCTCCTAAACATTTTCCAATCCATGTTCTGTTCAATGTCTCTGTTTCAATAGACTCCAGAAGCTTTGCATGATATTTATTCATCTGATTTACTAACAGTCTCCTAAAGTTTAAACAGACACAGAGAGAAGATAAGCTGGACTCAGCCTTGCAGGAATCAGATTCATGCCAACTCTGCCACTTCTATTTGACTTTATGCACATCATTTAATATTTGTGGTTCCCCTGTCTGCCAAATGCAGATACTAATCCCTCTTTTTTTTCCCTATCCATACTTGTATAGGTGGCCTGTTTGGACAGGAATCAGCTCCTCCTTTGTCTGTGATTACCTCACACACAAACGAGTCCCTGATCTTAGGGATCAGGGAGAAGCAACCTTCTAGTTGCTTCTGTAGCCACAAAAAAAATAAATGGCTTCGACCTGCTCAGTGAAAAATGCAACCTTTGGATTACATCAGTGAAAATAAAAATCCACTGCAGTTCACAAGTCAAAAACTGCTGATAGTGTTTAGCACCACTGTCTGTCATTGAACATCTGGCATTCATCACTGCTCTCCTTTTCTTTCCCCTGCTGTATTTTATCCCATCTATTGGAGGTTTCTTGGCTCAGTCTGTATGAATTATGGCTGCCTCTCAGTCAGGGTAGTGGAATCACTACAGCTGCAAGGCAAAGGAAGGAAAAAGAGGTAGGCTTTTAAAAGTTTTTAAAAGAAAGTTTCTGCTCCCCTTTTTCTCCCTGTCCCTGTACACAGACAGTACTGGACAGAATTATTAGACTGTGAGATACTCTTGCTATCGAAGAGAGATGGAATAGTTTCCAAAAATTAACAAATATCTGTACCAGCCCTAGTTATGAAGGCAGAAAGCAGGAGAGGAATTGGAGCTGGAGTGGACACCCGCTGCCATTGTTGGAAAGACCAGAACTGACTGCTTTGGAACAGCCCTTCAGCAGCTTTATAATGAATTAGGAAAGCAAACATTACTTAATATGAGACTTCCTGGGCAACAGCTTTGATGTATTATTTTAAAACTAAATTACTCTTATTGCAGAAATTTAAGTTACTATTAGGAAGAATAATACTGAAGGTGCTAGGAAAACACGTGTCTGTTAAAATTGGCCAAAACAGAATACTTCTACTATTTTTTCCCTCAAAAAACTGTTCACTGCCATCTCAGTGGCCATTCCATTTGGTGTTCCTGAACAGTGCTGGCAAGGCAGCGAGCCCTAGCAGCATTCTGAAGATGCATTTCTGATGGGGACATGGATCCCCCACCAAGCACCCTCGTGTGGAACACTCCCAGCTGCATGTGTGTGTTGCCTGCCAAAGCCAGGTGCTCCCATGTGTGCTCAGTGTCACAGCCCCATGCCCTGCAAGCACGTGCCAGCTTTAGGAGCTAGAGAAGGTGTTTCCTCCTTCTGGAACACAAAGGCACCTCAGTCCCATGCTGCTGGCAGTTAGGGAAGAAAAGCCCATTTCCCTCTGTATGGAGAGGGCTGTGACAGATTGCCATCTCTGTCAATCCCAGAACTTCATGGGCTGAAGCCAGAGGGTCTCTGTTAGAGACAGCTGTCATGTTTTCAGTTCTAGGGACAGCTTGTATTGTTGAGGACTTCATTGTACTTAGAACAGCAAGAACGCCCCTTGTCATTATGTATGCTCTTCCTGGTTGTCTTGCTTTTCCCTTCTATTTAGTCTCGTGTCAAAAGTGTGTCTGAAGTTTGTTTGATTTAATACCAGGTTGACTGAAATGGGAATAAATTATTGCTGCTATTGCTGGTTGTCAGCTCAGCCTTCTCTTTCTGCAAAGCATATTGCATTCCTGATTTCCCATTGCTTTTCATTTATGTTCCTGTGGTTTTATCCTGCTACTCACTGCAGACTCCCAGATTTCAGCTGGGCAGCCAGATCAATCAAGCAGTGGGCGTCCTGGTCAGCATCTGCGTGGAGTGGAGGTGATAGGCCCAGCTCACAAACAGAGGGGCTGCTGGGCTGTCCTTCAGAGCAGGTCCTGGCTGGCACTGCAGGCACCCAGTGCTGGGTGGGAAAGGCCAGGCAGTGCCAGGAGCCACAGTTGCTCTCTGGAGTCACTGAACAGGTTCAGTCCTGGTGATTTGTTCTGACTTTGTAGTCTGTTGCTGGCAATGGGCATCCTGGTGAAGCTGCTACTACTTGGCAAGGCTAAAATGAGAAACACGGGTCTAACGCTGCACAAACGGCTTTGCATGAGATATTGCAAGGAGAAAACAACCCACAAGTACAGTGGGATGGATGATGTGAAGTTGATTTACTCTCAGTTTTTTGCTATCTGCACTAGCTCTCTGCCTGTCCCATTGCTAGCAGAATATTTATTCTGTTTTCTCTTCTCCTCGTAGAAAATTTTACTACATCACACTGCTGAGAGACCCCGTATCTCGTTACCTCAGCGAGTGGCGTCACGTCCAGCGAGGAGCTACTTGGAAGACCTCCTTGCACATGTGTGATGGCAGGACACCAACTCCTGAAGAGCTGCCCTCGTGCTACGAGGGCACGGACTGGTCGGGCTGCACGCTGCAGGAGTTCATGGATTGCCCCTACAACTTGGCCAACAACCGCCAGGTGAGGATGTTGGCTGACTTGAGCCTGGTGGGCTGCTACAACATGTCCTTCATCCCAGAGAACAAGCGAGCGCAGATCCTGCTGGAGAGCGCCAAAAAAAACCTCAAAGACATGGCCTTCTTCGGCCTGACAGAGTTCCAGAGAAAGACTCAGTACCTGTTTGAGAGGACTTTCAACCTGAAGTTCATCCGGCCCTTCATGCAGTACAACAGCACGCGGGCGGGCGGGGTGGAGGTGGACAACGACACCATCCGCAGGATCGAGGAGCTCAATGACTTGGACATGCAGCTCTATGACTATGCAAAGGACCTCTTCCAGCAGCGCTACCAGTACAAACGGCAGCTGGAGAGGATGGAGCAGAGGATAAAGAACCGGGAGGAGAGGCTCCTCCACCGGTCCAACGAAGCGCTTCCCAAGGAAGAGACCGAAGAGCAAGGACGTTTGCCCACTGAGGACTACATGAGCCATATTATAGAGAAGTGGTAGCCTAGGCAAACTTTTATATTAATGATGTTCTAGGGTTTCCAGATAAGAGATCGTGGAAGTAAAAATTACAAAAAAAGAAAAAACAAAAAAAAAAAAACAAAACCCGACAAAAAATATTTTATTTAAAAGCAAGTCTGTAAAACAGAAGATAGATTGCTTCCTTAAGCATAGGGTCTTTTTACTGTTTCTTACAAGACCGATGAGATTCTTAAAAAAATCAATAAATACATAAAAATAAAAAAAGGGTCAACATTCTAATGCAGAGATAAAAAATGCACAAATGCAGTTAGCCACGCATAAGGCCAAATACAGAGGAATGTTTCTTATCCTCACGATTTTAACACAAATGGCAGAAGAAGGATTTTTAAAAATCTGTTTATCCCCTGAGCCTAAAGACACATAATTAAAAAACAAGGAAACAGAGGTTTTCTTTTGTGGGGAAGGTGGGATGGGAATTGCACTGTTTGTCAGTAGTTGATAATGGTGACTAAGTTGAGGATGGGCCATCCTGTCAGGCTGGGATCTGAGCACACAGGCAGTCACAGCATTTCAGCTGGCAGCCACTGCCAGAAAGTAGAGCACCATAAAAAAAAAAGAAGAAAACCAGTCAGAGGATGAAAAATATTAAAGCAAATTGGCTATGGCCTGGGAAATGTACTTAGCACAGGGGTTCTGATTCATTGCACTGGTATCACATATACATACACAGCTTCATCAGAGAAAGAATAGGGAATTCATACACAAAACTCCCAGCTTTGTTTCCCAGACAGGTCCCAAAACAAGTTGAAAGCCAGCTATAAACTCAAACCTGCATTCACATGTTGTCCTGTCAGCTTACACCACTACCACTCAAGCCACTGTCAGTATTGTGTGCTAACAGCACATGAAAACCCTATCCTACATACTACCAAAAAAAAAAAAAAAAAAAAAAAAA